>DWTU01002112.1:0-11992 GCA_018251515.1 Cecropterus confusis | reverse complement strand
TACAATGCCAATATTATAAATCAGACGTTCAAAACAAAGAGTGTTAATACTAGAGTTGTAATAATCTAAATAAACTTTTACTAAAACTACACAAAATGCTCTTTTACTTAAACGAAACATTGAATGCTTAATTTACTATAATTATCTTTAAAAAACCTAATGAAAATTCCTTGAACACCATCGTATAACTAAAAATATATTAAAGGAAGTTATTTAAAAATTAGAAGAATGAGTATTATGTCGATGACGAATAAGTTGCCAATGCGGTTTAAAATGACATTACAAAAAATAATGCCTTCTTAGGGCTCCGTTCCTTGCAAGCCCAAAATGTTCCTAAGAAGGCCAAACTGGAAATTATTATCTATAGCTTTTTTATATTTAATAAAATGATAAACATTACGCGCATTATCAAACATTACATTTAAGTACTTTTATTATTACGAACTCATAATATGGCTCATAGTCAGGAATATTTAAAACCAGTCATGCCTAAGAAAAAATCAAAAGTTAAGAAAATAATGTGCGATACTTTGTGAAATTATATTCATTAAATTTAAAAATAGCTGTAAAAAAATAATTTTGAACTAAATATCTGTTTAGTCTGAGTTAAGGAGTTGAATAACTCTTATTAATAATAATATTATAAACATAAAACATTATTTCAATTTTCCCGCTGCTAAACCAATAAGTGTTCATGATGATTTCCGACCGATGATTTTCATGATTTGTAATTTTTTCTAGTATGGCATATATACTCTAGAAAGGCCAATCATCATATTTTACATTAGCCTTACAGGGAACCACCGGTTTTTTTAGGAAACTTTTTATAGTTGGCCTACGAAGGAGCATGGCCTTCCACGGAACCCACCTTACGTGTAAAACCGCGGGGTACAGCTAAAGCTAAAAACAGGTATACTGCTTACCTAAAACCGCTGGATTTCAGTCAAAATAAAGAATATTAGAGAAGGACTAAAATATGATAAGATAGACAAACAGAATAGAAAACGGAGAATGATTTAAAATCGTACCAGAACGTACGAAAATTTTCTACTTTTGTATACAGCACCAAGCGTTGTTAGCAGGTTAAAATGGAAAGTTTTACATGGCAATTATACTGAGATACGGATGTTATGGTTGGTGTCAAGCAGTGCTAGCTTCGTCAAATGTATTTATGTAAACGAAACTAATCTACAATTACTATTTTAACGAATTACTCCTTGCATTATGTATCATGTAAATAATGATCTGTCCTTTAAACTAGAGCTCCTAATTGCTTCAACCATAATCAATAACCACACAACAATAAGTTTATATAACGTTATTTTAATATTATGCCCTTTCGATCCAAATCATTGAAATATTTTTAAATATTCACTGCCGAAATAACCTACTAATTTCGGTAGTTGAGCTATTACTACGCTTAAATGCTTTTCACTACTCTATTATGTAATTTTCCTGAACTATTGTATATGTATGTGTACTTCTAAGAGATACTTATCACCCAAAGTGGAATGGTAAATTGGTATAAATTTAAAATACAGGACAAAATAACTTTTAAACTACAATTACGTTGAAAATTTGAATAAAAATTAAATGTCTCAAATTAAATATAAAAATTAGTAGGACATTTTTCACAGCGATATATTATAATAAAAATAAAGTTTAACAGATACAATACTTTTATGAACAAATATAGCCACTAAATAGGTAACTATTCAAAGTATCATAATATATTTTTTAAAGATTGAAGTAGCGAACTCACATGTATTCCACCCAAGTGATCATTGTTGCCCATGGATATATAGAAAACATAAAATAAATATGTATATAAATGAAAAAATATTATAAAAGTATAAAACCTGACTGCGCCACAACCATTACTGAAAGGGGAAAATTAACTACTTATTTGTACTACGTGCTGACACACGATGGCAAACGTAGATTTACACAACCTATCAGATGGACTGCATTATCGATTGCTAATTCCATTATATAAAAAAAAACTACAATCATAAATCGCCTCTGTCATTATTTTCCATATTCTAAAAAAGCGAATTTGAAAGAGAATATGGAAATTTGGTAAAATCTACTCTTACTAAAGTACTAATTATATTAAACTATGAAATCACAAAGCAATTCTGTTGTTCTCCTGTCTAGACTTATGTATAAGATAGCTTATATAAACGAACGAGAAAATTATACCATTTTGATATAAACCACAAATAAAGCAGATATTTTTGTTTTACAAAACATGGGTATACGTAATGGATCCAATATAACACATCGTTATCATAAAGGAATCATTGGATCAATAAATTTTATTGACTGTTTACCACTTATAAACTCAATTAATTATGATAGTACATCCATAATTAGATGCATGATATGAAATTTATAGAACGGGTTATCATCCAGTTTAAAGAGATCTCTTGTTTCATTCAAAGATCTATTTAATCGCAATGAACAAGGTGCCAAACTAGATAACGATGAAGGTAATTGCTTTGTATAAATATTACTTTGAACACAAAAGTAGTGTTATTATCACAACCACAAAGCGTGAATTCAAATAAATAAGTTTTTGTACTGACATCTTACGTTAGAACTGGGTAGAGTTTAATGATATAAATAATTGTTTATTTTAAACCCGACAAAAACAAACATTCAACTTTAATGGTTAAATAAAAAATGCAACAAAATATACTCACTTTTTCGATACCAGCCTTCTTATGTTCGTGAATCCTAAAGAATCCGTAGAAGAAACTCAAAATGTACAAGGTAGCACTAAGAGAGAAAACACCATAAAGACCGATTTTTCGCACTAATATCCCACTAAGAGCAGCACCCACTGGTACTCCTAAGGAGTAAAACAAATTCACAATCCCTATCCTTAAAGTTCTTTGCTCCTCGGTCGTTATATCTCCAATGTAACTGAAAATCCCCATGAACATGGTAAACCAGCCACCGGTAAGCGCCGGAAATATTGCTTCAGTGACAGCTGCAACTTCTACTGGAAGCTCGTAAAAGAAGTATGTATTCACGATCAAACCTAAACTTGTAAGGAACTCGCCAATTATAGGTAGAAGCATACAAAATTTCCGCTGGCCAACTCTGTCACTATACGCCCCAAGAAAAATCAAAATTCCACAAGGCAAGAATGATTGCAATACTGTCTTCCAACCAGTTACGGAAGCAACTAGTGTTTGTACTGCTTCCTCTTCGGCTGTATAGTTCATAGTATCTCTAAGAGTAAGGGCGTCACATATGTGATGTTCAAACTTCAAGTTAACTCTACAAGCCTTCTCTAAATATAGATTCTGTGTAGCTAACGCAGAAAGAACTGATGGCATTACATAACAAGCCAATATCGGTTCAACCGTTATAAACGAAATCATTCGTCTTGCTTTTTGGTAGAAATTCAATTCTTTCCAACTATCATCGTCAAACTTTTCAGATTTGTTGTTAATCTCTGCCTTTCCCATTTTAGTCTTTTTAATACTATTTCTAATCACGTTCGTTGCGTTTAAGTCACCGCCACCATTTGCGTTAGATTTTTTCTCTGCAACTTTTTCATTTTCTTTGTCCACTTTTTTGTCATCTGCGTCCATTACTACGTAACGCGAAACTGAAACAAGATTTTTTATTATTAGCAATATTATACAGAAACGTATTTATGTAAAATGTTGTAAATATACCAATTTTGTAACGTGCAGGAAAGTTTTACATATTACTCAGCGGGCTTTTGTACCTCGGATTAGTAAATGCGTTAATGTTCCTAATGCCGGACGTTGTAATCATTTCATGATTGCTCTGTACTTATTGCAATCGTCGGTGACTGTTGGACGGAATTAACTTTACCTAGTCATAATTTTAGCATGTTCCTAGATTTTCATACCCAACTGCAGTAACATAGCAAAAGTTGTTCAGGTACCTTCTGAGAAAAAATATTTCTTGCGACTTCAACCAACAAACTAGACACAACACGGATGTTTGCAATGCCTGATTGAAAAATTAGTTCTCAACAATAGAATTTAATCAAACGGTTCAATTCATGATTACATTCTGACTGTTCTATTGAAAGTAGATTCTGCACTAACCAAGTACATAAATTGTTCATCGTATTGAAGACAATAATATTACACGAAGAATTGATAAAATGGTATTAGTTGTTTAAAGTAGAGAGGCTAAAAATTTAAGCCCGATCTGCAGGATGAAATATTAGAGATATAGAGAAATATTAGATACATATGCAAAAACATTAAGTGCTATCCAAAAACGTAAACGTCACGGGGGAAACTTTACGGTTAGATTAGGTTACTTACTATTTCAAAAATAATAATGGATAAGTAAAACACAGTTCAGTACTGTTTTATCTTATTTTTGTAATTCTATTTACTTTTCTTTTTAAATTAATAGCTATTTACAATCTTTAGAGCTATTATTTAATAAAAAAATTAAAAATATAATAATTATTTTTATTGATTTCCGAATTACTGGGAAATCACTTATTTCTTAAATTCCTTCAGTTAATATAATCCTAATCATCATATGAAATTCTCTAAGGGTCAAATTACTCGCATAATGGAAACGAGTTATTTGCAGATTTTTAATAATATTCCCAAATCGTTTTAAAATTTGTAGCAATAATCGTAATACGAAAAATAGGAATAATTTGTAAAATAAGAAGGAATAATATAATTATTGGACATCACTATAATGTTATTATTTGTATGTTGTTATGTATATGTATCCCAACGTACATTATTTAATTCTTATATTCCATATACTTGATTTAAATTTGTTAAGGTAACTAGAGGTGAATAAGTAGAGGTGAATTAATGGATGCAATACTGGTTGAAAACGGAAATCATCGTAAACGCAATTGAAGTGAGATCTGATTGAATCTACATCACTTCCTATTCCATGATCTTGGTACATGACATCACGACTAGATGGAGGGAAATCCACAAGAATTAGACGATCAATCAACAGATCAGCTGACAATGCTACTAGGTCCTCGTACGTAATTTGAAATAAGGAAATTCACAATGTACCTAAAATTGAGAATTTCCCTAACTCAACTTCCGACAATTTCGTCTCTTTTCATGTTTAACATGTTTACGTAATAAAATGTTTCACCAAAACTAGTAACATTGTTAAAACATTAAAACAAAAAACCCGTCTGCTTAAAATTATTTTTTGTCAAAATAGTCAAGTAAAAGTATTATAATATATAGTTTTTTGGAATTGTCTATTTACTACCTTTCATTTGATATACATATTGTCGTGATATTAAGAAAGTCGTCCCTCCTCTCCCCTTTTCTCCTATTTGCAGGCGCCAATTTAATAAAAAATCTCTATAGCCTATATCACTCTCCAAACTGAGACAATTCTAATGATATATCATACGTCACAATCCGTTAAGCCGATTGAGCTGTAGCGCGTGCCAAAAAAATGGGCATACATAGAAACAAACATACAAACATTCATACATACGCTCGAAAAGCATTACCCTCCTTCTGACGCAGTGGGGTAATAATTTAAAGTATTGTTATAATAATATGTCGCCAGCATTACCAGTAATCTACTAATATCATCACTAGAAATGATTGATTGGTGATAACATTATTAATACAATAAAGTTAAAATAATGTGCAACTTGTGATTTTATTTTATTAACATTTGAAAGTATACTTTCAAAAGTTTTTTTTTTTAATTTTATTTTAACATTATTAAGTTTTAATAATCTACATATTGCAATATATCACACGGCTCTTAAATATTATCCCTTAAATATTAATTGAGATATTTTAAATTAATTCATACTACATACCAACCGTCCAAATAGCGGAATTACGCAGATTATGAGGATGAGAAAGAGAAAGATGATGAAATTTAAGATTTTATGGTATCTCCAGAAAACAATCGTTAGACGTTTGATGCACAATACATTTTGATTACGTTTCAAGGGTGATAATTACAAATATCAAAGATGATGAAGACGTAAGAAGTTTGAGAAAGTGAAGAGAAATTGGAATACATTCGATTGTAAGTAATATTTCGATGTTTAATAATAATGTTTAATCAATTGGCGAAGCGTGGGATAGCGTGGTTGAGTTTTGCGACCGCGAGACACCGAAGGCATATGACGACCTTCGACGCGGTGTCCCTGTAGTACCGGGACCAGAATAGGGCTACGGTATCTCCTGCCTGACGTAAGCAGCGAATAAAGAGGGGCCTCCCGGGTTGCGGGCGGTAAGAGTGAGAGCTCGAACCGTCCAGCCGAGCGATCCCGACGACGATGACGGCGGCATGTGTGGTCGCATGCTATCGTAAACACTAGAAGATACGGCAAGCGATAATAAATGCTCACCAATGGGAAAGAGCCAGAAGGCATCGCGCTTGGAGGACTCCGGTTACGATCCGTTGGAAATCCCGGAGTCCTCCACACAGCGATGAGGACGGCCACGGGGAGGTTTTAGTGCGATAAAAATCCCACATATCCCGGCGTCACTCCCACGGCGTCGAGTACCTTTTGAAGGTACCCCCTCGAGAACAAAAAAAGCTAATGTTGCAAGAATATCAAATTGATAAATTGTATATAAACAAGTATAAAACAGTTACATAATAAGAGGCTTAAATGTACATATTTACATTCTAATCGTAATTACCTTATCCTGGCTTAGTGTATTGTTTTGTTACAAGAACACGTATTTAATAGATAAACTGCATTCAAAGAACGGAAGTAAGTTAACGTTGCCTTGCTTTATAAGAATTTCATTGTGTTTATTATTTAAAAACGCAGCAAAGTATTTGAGACATATTTTCGACTTTTGTACTGTCAACTTTCATCTATTATCCAGTTCAGGTGAGTAGATGTTATATATTCCAATTCCAAGGCAGTAAATATATTTACAATATCTGTAAGACTAACCATAACATTTAAATTCACTTTTTGATATACATGTAAAAATACAAAATCTGGATTTAGAATTGCAACTTTTATTGCTCCTCGTAAAATATGAGGTACATTCGATTTATAGTCCATAAAACAAACTTAACAAGTAGATTTACTGTATATGTAATGTTGATAATACGTCATATGCTAATTTATACAGTTTAAAAAAAAATGTGATGAAGTTGGTTCGTATCAGGGACTTTACTTTAGTAATTAACAACGTCTTTGAAAATTATGAAGCGTGGAAATCCCGGAAGTATTCATATGTTTTTTCAGTAAGTTTTGTCTTAAGAGTGAGTTCATTACGGATAGATTTAAAACAACGTACGTGTTCTCAACAATACAATAAGTAGATTTTGTTATCAACTAAATGAGAGTTGAAATGTTAACTTTGTAAGAATTTACGCAATATTCATTTGTCATACGTAAATTTGTAGACGAGATTTTTGTTAACCATAAGATTAGCAAACTATGGTAAGTAGCCAATGCCGCCCATAGAAATCTGTAATCAACCCCAGATAAGATCTGAGTCTTACCTGTGGTAAATAAGCAAATTACAGATTGGCCTCCCCGTTCACTTCTTGTAACACACCCAATCCATAATGTCTCATATATAAAAGTAAGTTCCTAGGCATATGAATCGGATGCACAATCTGTGCAACAGTTTGCTTCACAAGAGTACTTACGAGTTCTAGTGCCATAAAGTTTTTCTAAGTTCCCTAGAAGCTGAGTCTTTAGTATATGCGTGTGTTTGATATTTATTTTTAATTTTGTAATTTTTAGCTTAATTGCAATAACTGTTATTACAAGTAATCACATAGATCCCTTCACTCAGTATTCTATCGTAATTGCAAAATAAACATTGGCCTTGTCACCAATATTTAATTGCTGTAAAATAGATGCTTGCATGCCATA
This sequence comes from Cecropterus confusis, assembly GCA_018251515.1. Lineage (NCBI taxonomy): Eukaryota > Metazoa > Arthropoda > Insecta > Lepidoptera > Hesperiidae > Cecropterus > Cecropterus confusis. The sequence continues at coordinate 4,122 of DWTU01002112.1, read as the reverse complement.
ATCTTCTATAAACAGAGTATATAAAACAAAATCTGCATGTCTGTTTTCTTGTTTATTTTCTCTTTGAAAATATTAGACTGTTCGCTCATCATGGAATTAATAATTGCCCTTCATATATAAGGTTACCTTTAAATTTACAATGTGTAACTACAGAAAACTTTGAAATCATTAATTTCAATAACTGTTGTTCAAAGCTTTAAGGGTCGACTCCGACTCCAAAGTTTGCACGAGTGTCCAAACACTCGTGCAACCTGGGAGTCATTCTACTGGGCCCTTTATCATTATCATTATTATTATTATTATTATTGATTTGTAGAAGACGCAAGTGAGCATGCAGTGCGTTCACCTGATGATACCTTAGTGACAGCTGTCCTCTATTAACATTTATAATGAACCCCAGATAGGGTTACGTCTCTACTTTAAGTTGGCTATAGATGTGCTGCCGAGGACTAACTTAGTACACCTCGTATACCTTTGTCTTTTCAGAATTTATTAGGTAGAACCAGTGGACTTCGACCAGGGAGGTACCATCGCCACACTTATTTCTAGCGTGAAGTAGTTCTTGCGTTTCGGTGGACAGGTGTGGTTGCCGGCTCACTTATATACGAGGCGACCATGTTGGCCCTCGGGAGTAGCAACGTATCTTTTATCGCCTCAGATAGCCCCTGTTTTTTTTGAAGTTGGTTACAGATGTTTAAGGGCGGTAGCCACTTACCATCAGGTAGAATGTATGCTCGATTGCTACCTCAATCTGATAGAAAAAAATTGACCTGCGCCATATAACGACAGATAAATAACTACACGTGGAATGTTAACATGCAACGCGTGATATATTTTGTTGAATGATTGTGTCAAACATCGATACGCTTAAGTCAAAGGATTGTTTTACAAACAATCCACTGTTTGGCGATCAAGCGACGATACGACACATTGTTATATGGACAATGCAATATTTGACTTTTTAAGTCGATAAACGTAACACTTTTGTTTGAAGGTCAATACAAACTAATAACAAACTATCATGAATAGTTGGGTACTACTTAGTTAAATTTTTATTAACAGAACAAGCATAATTTAATCACCGCCACACCTAATTCTAGCGTAAGTTCCAGTGACTCGATGGGAATACATAAAATTTACAAATGTGGCGATCATCTTAGTCATTTTGGCAACGCTACGTCGGCGTTGTATCTTCTGTAATTCCTACGTATACATTTAATCACAGATGTCTATGGGCGGCAATGACCACTGATGGGTAACATGCTAGTTTGCTGCTTCAATTTTATATACAACGTGTAACTAAACTACGTGCTTTATTATTCCATGGAATTACATCGTGGACTTCATTAATTTAATCTTATAGCAAAAAACCTGGTATTCATTTTATATTTAAATTGAGAACAAAAAATTCGTTAATGAAGTAATCATAATGACTGTTATTTCTTTTCCGTAAATTACTCTGAGGCTTTTTTGTTTTATAAATTTCTGCATAACTTAATCAAATGAGTATGACTTATGAGTTCTTAGATTTGTAACCAACTGTGAACTACTAAATACAGAAAAATACAATACTGGAGTTCCGGTTAACTATGTACATATGTCCTTATTATGTCGAAAGTATGTCACAAAGAAGTATATAACTAGTACACAGCTGGTTCGGGCAATGACAAATCAGCGATACTAATAACTTATTATGATAGATTGGATTAGTAACCACTATATTTTACATGAATATTTCTACGTTCCCTAGAGCTTATCTTCGAATGGCTTAGTTATAATAAATCTTTAATTAGGCTATAGTTCACGAATATGATCAAAAGTATAATTTACTGCAATGTATGACACATTTTAGAACTTTAGAACATTGTAGAACTCTAAGCTTGAATTTAGTTTTCCATAAAATTATTTCATTATTGTTGATTTAAAAATATTTTATGTTCAAATCTTGGAATAGTTACACGCGTATAAAAATAAAATGTCCTATAAAATTTTTGACGAAACCGAAATCTTGAGCTTGAAAAATAAAAATTAAGCGATAATTTTCCGGGTATGAATATAATTATTTTAACTTATTAACAAATATTTACCTACTTGTCATTTCATTAAAGACCAGGTCTTATAATGAAACGGCTTTTTGTCACTCACATTTTTTTGGCGTTTTTTCGCGCAATTGTCGCAAAAACCAACATCACGAATGTTTTGAGTTAAGTAAGTAGCAAATAATAATACACCTGATTGTTGGTACCTGGTTTTAAATGATGAGATTCAGTAGTTATTACATTCTTGGAAACATATTTGTTTCAAAGATCATTAAAACTAAATATGTAGTAAACTACACCGTTTGCATTTTATACAAAGAGCGCTAAGTGTGAATGTTGCATTTTATAATAAAATAAAATTTAAGTAGCAAACGAGCATTAACGAACCATAAAAAACACTAACGGATGCAAGATTTTCGATGTTCTTGACCATGCCATAAATACTTTATGACCTAAATAAGTCCAAAAGTCGGCAAAAAAATACTTTTTCTTAACTGTTTATCGTTATCACACTCAGATGAACTTAAGTACGTCATTTTCGACTTTTTCTTAACTCCTAAGTTTTTACTCAAGAAAATTTACCTTTCCCTTGAAGTCGCAGATATACTTAAATACATTAGATTTGTTGAAGGGGGCTTGAGCATATTTAAATTATTCCCTAGGTACTGAACAAATATATTCTTCACTTAGATCTATGCGTAGCTGGAAAACGAAACGGTAACCCTCTCGTATCAGAACCGTGGACCCGGACCTACTGAACTACAGGATCATACCACAAACATATCACCAATTAGTATAATACGAAGTAGATACATTAATTAAGCGCTAGCTGACCCAACAGACTTTGTGAACAACAGGCTATGAATTTTGAAGTCACTGGCAGTTGAGAGTTGTTGTTTAATTGTCAGTCTTACAGTTACGTCTAACACCATTAGGCTACATTACACAATTTTATATTCTTTATGTTCGTTGGGTTTTCTTAATTTTTCCTATTTTTCCCGCACTTTTTATAACTTTTCATAACTATAACAAACATAACAAAAAAGTATTAGCGAAATCGGTCCAGCCCACCGCGCGTGATGCCGTGACCAAGGGAAAAGGGGAGATTCATCTTTGTATTGCGTTTTAAACTCATGAAAAATATTATTTAAGAACATTTGCGCAGTTGAAGTATTTTAAGATTTTTCAATTGATTGTACTCATGGGAACAACAAGACAAATTAGTAGTTTACAAAATGCCCGCCACTGAACAATACAGTGATGAACCATGTATTTTGTAACCTACATTGTATTCTTTTGATTAGTGTACAGTCACCCACAAAATAGACTACCGCTTTGAAAAGATACAAAGCGTTATTCAGCTCAAACATATTTGCGAGCTGTGCTTAATCGTCCTTTTGTGCGGTTTGCACGATTAAAGTACACGACAATTTTATTTTAAGGCTAGTTGTCCACTGGTATGAATACTAGTTAAACAATATTGTGCTACAAAAATATTCAGACAGTACAATACACAAATATTGTACTCAAGAAACGATTTATTGCATTATAATAAGGTTAATTGAATGCTAAAAGGAATATTCAAATGTATAAAATTACCTGACTACAAACAAAAAACATAATTGTAAGTAATTATAAAATTAATATTTAAGATCTAAAAATATACATATGGCACTTCCGCACGATTAATACTCATAAACTCATTAATACCCTTTAATGGGAAATATTTAATTATAGGTAATTATAGCCTATGTATTTATGTAGCCTATGTATTTATGTAGCTTATGTATAGCCTAGGTAATTTATGTTTATTAGCTGTACCCCGCGGCGTCATCCGCGTTTTAAAAATGTGACCTGACAATCTTATACTTATAAAAAATAGCCTAAGTTATGCCTTATAACTTAAATTATCTTTACTCATATTCTTTCTGCTTTATACTGCGTCTTGTTTAACCCAAATAGCCCAAAGTACTTAAAGGAGAGGTTTCAATACTTGTATATTTCCCATGACACACGTTTACTCCGCTCTAATAAAAATCTTTCCCTTTTAACTCCTTCTTGCTCCACATCATTCTATGGTAAA
>DWTU01002111.1:0-11993 GCA_018251515.1 Cecropterus confusis | reverse complement strand
GGATCACGCCAGAACGGCAGATCGAATCTTGATGAAATTTGCCACAGAAATAAAAAATATAGTCTACAACAAAATATAGGCTGTTTATAACCTGAAAAAATGTACGACTCCAGTAGCACATATCAGTTTTTGTTTTAACAGTGCAAAGGCCCGACATTTATTTCATAACTTATTTAAGCATAGCTTAGGGATCAGATATATTGTATTATATCCAGGAACAGAATATTTAAAACGAGTAAAATATAAACTAGCGTAATTGAGTTAAGAAAGTCAAGTATTATGGTAGTACCAAAGGAAGGGGGGAGGGAGACGTAGTTCTTTTGTTTATTTTCGATGACATGGCATCTGAGCCTTATAAAGAAGGAAATTTTTGTTCAGGATTTTACAATTTAACTAAAGACATCTTTTGCTCAGTTCGAATTGAACGTTCTCGGGTAAGTTCCTACTAGAGTTCGCTTTAGAATGTTATTTCTCTAAAATTGTTGGAAGATACATTTTGTTACATTTATTTCATATTACATTTTAATGTAGGTGAAACCGTGGGCGCACCTAATATATAACATATATTCAAAAGAAAATGATTTGAAGGTGGTAGAACCCTTTGTGGTTCGGCTCCGGAAGCTCTATCGCCTCACCTATTTCTGCCCAATTACGCCAGCGTTAAGTGCTGTTGTGTTTTGGTCTAATGGGTGTGGTAAGAGAGGCAAACTTATCCGAGGTATTCCAACTTGTCCTCAGGAGTAGCGCTACATCTGTGTCTAACGTCAGCTAAGCCTGTGATCTTATCTGGGGTTTATTACAGATGTCCATGGGCGGCAGTAACCATTTACCATCAAATGGACTGCATGCTCAATGTCAAAACTGAATTTTAAAGAAAAAATGTTTTCTTTATAATTCCCTTTTGACCGTTACTGAGAAACCGTGTACTAAATATTTCTGCATAGTAACCATATATTTCAAAGCCTGTTTAAGTACAATCGTCAAATGCGCATAGCAAAAATTTCAATGCATTACAATCACATTGGTAGTTTCGACTTAACTAAGCCGTGACTAAATTCCGGCACGCGTCGTCACATGTTTCTCAGTAATTAAGAGGTCTATTCGAGTGTACCACGTGAGTACTACAGTTGGGTACCCCTACGTATTTTTTTGTTCGTGTAAATATATCAAACATGAGATAGAATATCCTGTTTCAAACCTCAGTATTTCATGAAAATTATTTCATTGAATCAAAATCAGTATAGTGTTTTAAGTTATAAATATGATAATTATAAGGAATGCTTGTGTTAATATTATATCTTATGATTAACATAGTTATCTTCGGATTTCTATTTAATTTGACGTCAAGAGGTATTTAGTAAAAATTAAGAAAAAGGTTATAAAACATTGGAGAGTATGCTTTTACAACCTCTAAGTGTAAAAATATAATAGAGTCAATTATGAAAGTGAGCGCGGCCTAATATTTGATACCAAACACTCGTACCCAGATTATAATCATGTTCAAATAAACACCATTCAATTTAGTACACAGATAAGGGTCCAATCGACCCTATGCCTATCGAATCGTGCGTGGTGCGTTCTCAGCGAAGGTTCTCAAATTTGCGGTGACAACCGTGAAGCGTATAGATTTTTTCTCATGCAGATACAAAAGGCATCACTGTTATTTTAGGGTTGAATTAACCTACTAATTGCTGCGTACACTTCCTATCTGATTTTTATTCATTACAAAAGAGCCGTAAATGCCATAGTAAAAATAAATCCTATGTACAATTTGTTTGTATTTTTTATATACGTTATGTATTAATATTTGTTTCATAACATATTATTGTTAACATATAGTTTGGCAATATTGATTAATATTTTAGCGTAAATAATGATTTGTAATTATTGCAATAAAATAAAAGCCAACTTTTATTTATAGAAATAAATTCCATAGTTATGATGTTAGGTGAAATGAACAAATTAATCTTCGAATTGATTAAAATAATTAAATCATCGACCGATATAAGCCTTTCTGTAATTAAAAGAACGAGAAAGAAAACTATAAAGCTCTAATACCCTCAAAATCAGAAATATCAGAAGTTAGTAAAAATCGAATCTTTGGCATTACTGGCTAATTTCACAAAATCGAATTGCCCATCGACCCTCGACTTACAAGTCCATTGAACAGTCAATCATTCTGCCATTTTGTTCCGGATTGTACTTCGCTCTTGCACTAAATAGCTGGGTGGCGTCGGGTGAATTTGTCACGGTGCCGATTAACCATGCCCTCTCGATTTAATGAGGAAACGTGAGAAATTTTTGCAAAAAATGCAATCTGAAAATGATTTAATAATCCTTCAACTCCTTTCATCTTTATAGCTTTGAATTCAAGGTATTTTTTATGTATCTGCAAATGTTCTAGATCAGACGATCATCGGGGATTAGTTCCTGACTTTAGTGAGACCAGAGCCATTACAAGCCTTTATAACGTTTTAACTGAAATAGCAGAGAGTAACTTATTTCTAAAGTAAGTAAAGTATTAAGTATGACAGCAAGAGCAGTATTGTACTCATTCGTTTTATGGTTACCTTAATATAATTACGTATATAAATTGTCAATCAAATCAAATCTATGCCGCCGCAGCATACAAGTTTGCCATACCGCTTCGTCAAAAATTTCATGACTTGATTCTTCTTACATGAGCATCAACGCTTCGTTAAAACAAACTATTTTGCACATTACCATAGAACAAATTGTGACTCGTAAGGTTCGTTGATAATCGAGAGCAACCACTAACTGCAACTTGAAAATGTTTCATTTTTCTTTGTCCTTGCAGGTATTAAATTATATATGTTTTATGTTGTATTTAGTAACGTGATTAGTACCCTAAACTAAAAATTAGTGTAGGTCTATTAAACAGTACGAAACTATTAATATGTAAACTAGCCAATCTGAAAGTGAGCAAGCGTTCACAAACTAACCGTTCTGATCCTTTAATTCCACCCCTAACAAGTTTTATTGGCCGAGACAGAGTTAACAAAATTAATGGCTTAAATTTCTGCACCCGTAATGAATACGGAGGGATTGTGAATAAATCATTGTTACGTTGCATTTCGGACGACGCTGTTTGCTTTGTGGTTTTAAGTCATAGGTAATAGCGGACAAATTTTCACATAAATAATCCCGACGAATTGATATATGAATCACACATGTCCTATATATTATGTTTAGTCATTCTTCATATTCATTATTTAATTCAAAAGCATTATTCAAAATATTATACTTATAAGTTTGTTATATTCCTCGCCTATTCTTATATTTATTTTTACTTTAACTCCATACCGTAAGGTTGTCTGGAAAAAATCGCTCTTTAGCGATAAGGCCGCCTTTTGTATTGTGCTTTAAATTTGTATGTTTCTTTGTCATGTTTTATTTTTGGATACAATAAAGAGTATTATTATTATTATTATTATATTACACAGTTGAACTAAAATATGAGAAAATGGTTTAAATGATTTATTTAACTATTTTATTGACAGCAGAATTCAGTTTAATAAGTCATGTTTATTACAATATAATCTCATCTACATGTTTACGCTGAAAATAATGCAATAATGTGTAATAAATATATACTGCGTTATAGTTGAATTAACTACAAACTTGTATTTCATATATTAATTTATCGCTAAAACGCCACCGTCCACGCTATCTCCCGTCCCTTAAAACATTGTGAACGGCACGCGTCGTTCACCGGAAGCAGCCGACGAACGCGTGCGCCGACGATCCAACTCAATGGAACGTACGGAGGCGCACTTGAAACATTTTTATTGTGCGCCAGGGGTTGAGCGATCTTTGTCGTTGATCCCCCGGTTACTTGCGTTTCTAGCGCCTTAATTAGGAATGAGAGCAAAAGATTTTAAGCGATGTTTGTGACATTTATCATAGAAATCGACGAAGACATTTTAGAAAGAAATGGCAAACATTCTTTAATACTCAACTTTGAAAGAGATTTTAATAAAAGCCAGTGTCCGTAGTACACACTCGCCGTCGAGAGATTCATAAACAATACTGCCTTATACAGACTTGTTTTATTATTCGATCCAAATTCACGTACTCGGAAGAATAGATTCATGCAAAGACGGTTTCTCCGTGCATGTGTGCTGTTTATTTAATTTATTGAAATTAAAGCCAGTGGAACCCATTGTGTTTCGCTTCGGAGCCACCTTTTCCCCCGCCTATTTCTATTACCTAAACGTATAATAATAATGTTGATATATTTATCCGAAGTGTTTCAACTTAGTCTTTTTTTATAATCTATACCTAACGATAAGGCAGACGGGCCATCTGACGGAAAGTATGTCCCCGCCATGTCACAGCGCTCTGAGAATACCTCGGGAAAGAGCTTATTATACATCTTGCACGTTCGTAGCAGGAAAGAGCGTGCAAACCGTACCGTGGAGGACAGCCAAGGGTTCATTTGATGTGGATGGAACTTCATTTTTCAGGGAGTGGTACGGTAGAGGAAAAGTGATGTGAGCACCACAGGTCAAATAGGGTCAAAGAATTCCTCGGAACACTCGCTTTTGTAAAGCCAGTAGAACACGCAAACTCTAGCCGATCCGAATCCTTGGGTCTTTGACGATCGCGCCCTTCCGTACGAAGTTTAGTGAGTTAACTTAGTACTGTGACACTCCAGCCCATATGCACGCCCCGTGAAGTAATGCTTGGCTCTGTTGAGAACGCCCAGTATCATCGATGCCAACTTGGCTTTACCTTCCAAATGACTCCGTTACTGCACATTACACGAGATGTTAACTCACAGGATCCCCACGCTTTAAATAATGGTGAGCGGAATTACCTGAAATTTGGCGCTATGACAAATAGTTTGTTTTAGCGATAAATGCGCAGACCTGTGCCTTCGAGGGGTTGAACTCAACAAGGTTAAGTCGACCTCATGTGACTCGAGACCATAGTCGGATTCTGCTTCCTTCCACGAGTGACAGAGAGGCGTTCCAACGGCCGGTGCAGGCAGCATTTCCAGCGCTATCACCTGCTGTCTTGCTGATTTGTTGCAACATGTCATTGATATGTAGAATGCACGGTGCGGGAGAGAGGACAGAACCTTGAGGAACACCAGCGTTAATAGGCTTTAAATCTTTGTCTGGGCAGCTTCCGTCGACTACGACCTTTGTGTACTCCTCAGACAAAAACTATCCACATGCACAACCTCTCGGGGAAACAGAAATTTAGAAGCTTCGCGAGAGGGGCCCTGTGCCAGACCCGGTCGAAGACCTTAGCAATATCTAGCTCATTGCCAGTGCCTCCCTATAACTCATAATGGTTAATGCCCAGCAGTGTGTGAGATACACCAAAAGATCACCAGCTGAACGGCCCTTACGAAAACCATATTTGTAATCGTTGATCAGCTGGTGGTCCTAGATGTACCTCAGGAGATGTCTATTTATTACATGCTCCATTACCTCGATAGAACGGAGGCTATTGCTATTGGCCTGTAATTAACCGGGTCACTTTGGTCATCTTTACTTGGTATTAGATGCAAGGGCTACCTTCCACGAAGACGATATTTGTCCTGTGATGTAAGAAAGCGACAATAAGCATGTTAAGATGGGAACCAACTTGGGAGCGGATCCACAGAGAAAGCAACGTAACTCTGGCCACACTTATGTCAAACTCTAATCTTATTCGGTTTGATTACGAATATTCATCAGCGTCAGTGGTCATATATCAAGTAGACTGCATGCTCGTTTGGTGCTAGTATATTATAAAAAAATACTATAACTTTTAAGTTGCTTAAATATTGTTGCTACAATAAGACCAACTTTAAGTTAATCTGTATTTTAGACGATGGAGATACGCTTCCCTAAATCTATTTTGCTGGCAATTCAATATATATCGGAACAAGTTGTAGTCAACTGACTGTGACTGGCTATAGGATACGTCGCTGCTCTTTATGGAAGCGAAAGTAGCGACACGGGTTTCATATACACATTCACCCTGAACACGGATAAATCTATTTTGGCAAGTGTGCAGGTAGTGCTAACATAAGAGAAAGGAGATTTTATTTGCCGCGAAAAGCGTACTTCTTACACTTATGATACATATCATAATAACAGAAAAGAAAAATCATAATGACTCTTGTCATTATATTTTGATGCGTAGTTTAATTTATTTATATTTTTATTTAACTATATTTTAAAATAATATATTTAATCCCCATGACGGTCTACAACCACGATGTCAAATAAAGATTATTATGAAAGATGGATCAAGATCAAAGAGCAGATGAAACAGACTTTGGCTGAAGATGAGCGCCTTCAAGAATTGGCAACGGGATTTGTTGGCATCAAACCGCAAGCGACTGCTGTAGAGATTGTAGCTAGAGTTTACTGCAAATACTGTGAAATATATAATAAACTCTGTGACTGCTATGATCAAATGGAGCAAGCACAAAGGCGACCATTTATTAAAAAAATTATTGATGCTGTTACCTGTCGATTACTTGAACTTAAAATAATGCTAGAAGAAGTAGAAGTCTTCGAATTTACATATCCAGAAAATGCTTTACAACAAATGTTAATGATTCCACAAGACATACAGGTTTTATGTCCTTTTTTCTATCCCTTTGAAATACGGCAAGCTGAAATGCAGTATATAATAGATGAAATTCTTTCTGGCAACAGGCTGGGTGATCCCACACCTACACCCTCCGAAATCGAACGACGAGAGGAAGAAAGATTAGAAGAACAAAATAGAATACGAGAAGAAAAAGAAGCTGAAGTTAAGAGAAGATTAGCAATGGGTGAAGAACTTTCACTTTCTGAAGAATCTGTACATTTATCACCTGAGGAATTAGAAGAAATAAGGCTCAAAGAAGAGTATGATAGGCATATTTCTAATATACAACGCATGGAGAGATCTCGAATAGTTACCAGAGAAAATACACACAAGTATAACAAAGACGCCAATTTATATTTAGAACTAGCAGGCCTCAAAGCACCACAAGCACCTGAATCACTAAGAATAAAAGCTGCCTCATTTATACAGAGAATATATAGGAAATTCATGAAAATCAAACGAGAGCAAATTCGAGATCGTTGCCTCAAAACCAAGTTAGGTATGATAATGCCTTCATGGTCACCTCCATCAGCTAAAATTCAATTAGAAAAAGTAAAAGAAGAACGCCGAAAATTCAGACGTAACTACTATGAGAAATGGATTCAAGCAAATATGAAGGAAAAAAGCAGGATATTAAAATTAAGAGAAGGTGACATTATGGAAGACATTTCGTCGGAAATAAGGCAGTGGTTACAAGAATGGTACTCAGAGGTTCGCCTGTTTGAAGAATTTCCTTGGCCTGAGGAAGGTGGCTCAATTTTAATTGTTCAAGGGGAAACTTTCACAATTGAAGAATATATTGAATGGAAACTCGCTGAAGAAAAGAGACTAAAAGCTGAAGCCGGAAGTCCGAAAAGTAAAGAACAAATTAAAGCTGAGAAAATAGCGGCACGTCAGGAAAAAAAGCGATTAGAAGAAGAAGCAAAAATCAAAGAAGCAAAAAGATTACTTGACTACAAAAAGTCTCGTCTTAACCCTGATAACGATCCAGGTATTTATCTGACTATTGGTAAAAATTTAGATTGTCTATTAGATGCATGGAAGAATTATCAAACACAGTGGAAAGATATAGATACACCCGATGCACCACTTAGCGCAATAAGAGGTTATATCATGCAACTTGTCACTGAAAGTGCATATCAGGATGTACAATTACAGCTTAGACCTATTGTTGACGAAATGATGAGGTTAGAATTAAATCTATTGAAGAATTCTCTAAAAGCTGATTATTTAGCAGCTGGCATTTCAAAGCCCCCACAAAGTAAAAAGCGTAAGAAGCCGCGGAAGCCAAAAGTACCCAAACCAGATAAAATGAGCCCTGCGGCGATGTTTCAGATTCTCGCTGACAATGGTATCGTGAGAAAATATCCACGTACAACCCTTGACGACTACTGGGGAGATCAAAACTATGCTGCAGCTGATATGAGAGCTGTTTTATGGACTCCTTCATTTCCCCCGCCATGTATAGGTGACGTCAGAGAACAAGTGAGAGTTCGCTGTGTCTTAACTCTAGGATCTTCGTGTCCAAACGCAGTAAGATCGCAGTTGCTTGTTGGCCCTAAAGGAGCTGGTAAAAAGACTCTAGTGTATGCAATAGCAACTGAAACAAATTCAATATTAATAGATTTATCACCTATGAATGTCTACGATAAATTTCCTGGCCCTAAAAATATGAAAACTATGTTTCAACTCGTCAACAGGGTGAGTCGCTTAATGCAGCCTACGGTAATATTAGTGGATAACGCAGACAAGGTTTTTTATAAGAAGGTCCCAAAGGAAGAAAAAATGTTTGACCCTACTAAGCTACAAAAAGACTTTTATAAGGAACTTATAAAACCAATACAAGCAAGTGAAGATAAAATATTGATTTTGGGAACGGCTTCCGAGCCATGGTTAGCGAAAAATCCACAGATGTACAAAGTTTTTCCTTCGCTTATCCTAATTCCACGTACAGACTACGGAAGTATATCGCATATTTTGACAAAAATGTTAATGAAATACCATGGTTTGAGTCGTGATTTTAACGTACACAGTGTCGCTCAAATACTGAGAGGCTATGACATAAATACAATAAAAAGAGCTATTGATAATTTAATGAACGGAAAACGAGTAGCGCAACTTGCGTATAATCCTTTGCAGCCCTTAGAAGTCGTTTCAGCTGTGTTAGATTATGAAGGTGGGACGTATACTGACGTCGACGATTACGACATGTTCCAGCAATGGTACCTGTCCTATTCGCCATGGGGACAAAAGTATCTAGACTACATGTTGATGATAGAATCTCAGTACATCTACAAACTGAAAGCGGAAAAGAAGAAAAAATGATATTGTCCGTCATTATTTTTTTATATATCTCTTCTATATATTTAAAATATAAACCAACTTTACATATAAATCTTTTACTTTTGATGAAAAATGAAAATCTACAATGTTTTACTTCAGTATTATCTAATATAAAATCGAAATATTTTTATCCTTTTGATAAACTAGGGATATAAATTAGTACATAAAATATCAATGCAAATATTTTACTTAAGTATTTTGGCTTTAATCGTAAATCGTTTGAAAGTCAAATTATCCAGTGATTGTCTGCAATTTATATTGACTTTGTCTTCGTACAAAATACGAGTACAATATTATATTATTATACAATAATTCTAAATATTACTATACAATAACTTTATAAAAGACAACAAATTGTGATCATAACTATTTACTCTTTATCAAACTTATATTTATCTACAGGATTCGCATTATTTTCCCTAACAATAACGACATCTACAAATCTACGGTGACACTTCAACAAGTCATAAATATGTTACTGATATCGAAGGGGCAGCGCCCCGAGGGTGAAAGCAACCCTCTTGCTTACCTAATAATGCCTTCTGATTGCAAGAGATGGCGCTTATTACAATATATACAAGATTAGATCCTTGGATAGATGGCGCAATATTATTCATTGAAAATATTATAATACCCGATAATATCCCTATATTAAACGATAAAACCATTTTTATTATAGATAACACACATTTCTTACTAATAATGATAACATTTAATTAATACAGTTCTGACTAAAACTACATGTCCGATACTTCATCAGTTGTAAAATTTTAAAACTGAAATTATTTTGTAAGTCCCATTCGTAAAAGCCGGATATTTAAGCTAGAAACTCGGATATTCTACTCGGAAAATTCGATACCCTACTTTGTTTTATTTGTGATAAATAGTAATGGTTGAGTGGAACTTTTACTACGGGTCAACTAAACTTAGAATTTTTGAAATCCATTAAGTAAGGGTCTACGGGTACAAATCATTTTTGCACCTTAAACGGGTGCAACAAATAATTGAACCTAGCATTGCCTTACGACCTGGGTACGGCTACCCACTTTGAATACGTACAAAGGCAAGTCTAATCACATTATCAGCTACTAGATTAGCGGTAGGAAGATATAAAGGGTCCATTGTAGTCGGGCGGGCGGAAACACCCTGGCCCCTTTCCTAACGGAAATGGCGGCGGGGAGCGGAGACAGCCGCGTCCGGTTAGGTGAATCCAGTGGGGGCAGCCAAAATACCCATTGTTGAAGGACCTGGACGACCTAGTTTTAAGTACAAATGGGTGATGAAACGCTTGGAACTTGCCTGAATGTTAAAAACGTTTTGCATAATTCATTTCTAGATATTATTTTCAGCGAACTTACTTTGTAGTATTTAATAATCAATGTTAAAAAGTAAATAAATAGCAAACGACAATTAGAATGGCCTAAATATCTAATATTTAGGCCATTCTAATTGTCGTTTGCTATTTGAAATTGTCAAATTTGTTAAATTTCTTTTTTGCACGCAGTGTTCTTCTATCGTCTTCAACAGCTAAAATTCGTATTAGCACTATAACCTGCCACCAATTAGAGACCTTACATTCTGTATAGATCAGTTTTCAAACGATACAATCCTTTTTACGTATATGATATGTACTTATTATGTACTCATTTTATAATGGATCCATTTTAACCACTATTTTCTTTTTTATAGAGAATATTTGCAATTTTTTTAATTATGTAAAATATGAAGTGTGTGATAAATGATTTTAATATGCAACTCAACTTATCACTCCTTACTATATTGTCCCACACATACCTACTAGTACTTTTACCCGATCGTGTCAGAAACTGGGTATTGTTTTTCAAACAAATGTATGAGTGTCCATTTGCTTGGCACGCTCTACAATCATAACAGCTTAATACATTTTAGCATATGAGGTTTGAATTGATTTATCTAAAATGTGGATATGATATGGGCACCTATTAAAACTACACATAAATGTGTAAACAAGTAAGACAAACAATAGTTTCAGAAAAACTACCCAAAAATTTTACTTCAATATCTACTCGTAGTAAGTGACAATGACACAACAAAAGACCAAACAAAAGTGAATAAAACAAATGAGCTTACAGAATTATGACAGCCATCCCTAAAACTCTAGTACCAAGAAAAAAAATATATCACATCTTGTTATAATTCTTTTACTTTCCAAGTGTCTGATACAGTAATATAAATGACGCGACGGTGTCATTGACGTTGGAGAGGGGAGACAGTACTGTTGTGTCCGGTCAGTTCAATACATGTACTATTATTAAGTGACCTAGACCACCTAGATTTGTCTGTACGGATGTAGTTCATAGTAATCGAGTTCATAATCTTGAGAAGATTATCTCACGCAGATCAGCAGTGCTTCTGTCGTACGGTAATTGGTCCAATGTATGTAACTAAAATATTCTATGTAGATATTTTTTGATCCGAAATATTTATTGTAATTTACTTTTAATTATTATTAGGTATACCACAACATGTTCGAACGGAATTAAAATATCTTAATCGTTTTAAATAGAACAAGTATGCATCATAATAAACTGAAACGACAAAAATTAAAATTGTTATTTAAAAAAAAAAATACATATGATGAATAAATTTATGACATGACGACCTGTGGCCACCATACCTGTATCAAACCGGTACAGTGCACTGTTGATTCCGCGTTCAATACCCGGCCAGGCAGATAACTGAATGACAAAATTTGATTTCCGTTCCAGTATTTGTATTTTTCCACGCCACACATGATACAGAAAAAACCTAGTATTGGGATAGCCCAACACTAGGTATTAACTAGATGGCGCAATATTATTGTCATTGAAAGTCATCATAAACTTTCCACATTCATAGGAGTGTAGAAAATTTAGATGATGCAAGGTATAGTAAAACTTTCTAAACGCTTCCTACACTCATAGCCCCATAGTAGGAATTTCTCCTGTGTCGTGGGTGCCATGGACACACAAAGACGAATACACAAACACCCAGACCCAGAAAAGAAATCTAAA
>DWTU01002110.1:0-11993 GCA_018251515.1 Cecropterus confusis | reverse complement strand
TCGGAACTTGTATATATGCAGGATGATGAGAAAACTCCGATAGCGTGATTCAGAATACGGTGGCGCCATCTGTTGATAAGTAGCGGGAGGTCGCCACAAGTTTAATTTTGTTGTTTTGTATTGTTTCTAGAAGTGTGTCCGTAGGTTAGAGTAAGCATATCATTATTGTATGCGACTTAATATAACACTCTAGTATTAAAGTGGTATTAAAAGTTTGTAGGAAACTGTTCAATAGTAGCAGTATTATTTCTTATCTCTGATAATTAGTTTTATTTACCTACTTTTCCATATATTCATAACAGAATTTCAACTCAGTACTCAGAAATACAAATGTCGACGGTAAAATGAGTAGGTACGTACGAACCAATAAAATTAAAACAGTCTTCTTTATGGTTACGGTTGTTTTAGATAAAGGATGTAATTATACCTATGTAAGAAAAACGTCTAGTTCAGAGAGCGTGTCCACTTCATTTTCACTTCTCGTCTAATCTAACACTATAACTAACCGAACGCTATATATTCTTCACGATCACAGATCAATACTAATCACTTCGATTTTTCACTTCCGAACTCTTCCACAGCTTAAAGCCAACTGACCGTAGCCATGTGAGTCCCAACCAACTAATCACCAAGTACCCTTAATATTACTTTTTTACACATATGTACCTTCCAAATAACTTAATCGAAACCGTTTTCAAACTTAGTTTTTATTTTCAACACAAATTAAAACCACTATGTTGCTAATAATATTATAAAACATAATATATAACTCTTACACCTATTTATATATATTTTATACAGTTCAAGTAGCAAACGACCATGAAGCCGACCTGATGGTAAGTGGTCACTGTTGTTCATGGACATCTGTAATCTACAAGTCAATCACAGGTGCCTTGCTCCTGAGGAGTAAGATGGTCGCCTTATATGAAACTAAACCGGGAACCACACCCTTCCAGTGAAACACAAGAACTGTTTCACGCTAGTTTTAAGTGTTATATGAGATAGACATGCGTTTCATGAGATTGTTTTTGCAAATACAAAAAAAAAAAACATTATTTTTACCGCGTGTTTTTAAACATTTTCTACGAGTTACAAGGAAAAAATCAGTTTCTATGAATGTATTTCGTATGAGAATTAATGAGGAAAAATTCCTAGCACTCATTGAATTACATAAGACGAATGGTGTCCGAAGTGAAGAATTAATTCAATTTCATTCGACCTCTGTGAAATCCAAACAAATTGCACCATCTCTATCTATCATAACATTTTAGGAAGCTGTACCTAAAAATGTTATATCGACTTAGCGGTCGGGGCTTTCCACAGATACATTTAGCTAATTGCAATACCTACTACGATGCTTTAGAATGATGTAATATATAGATATTTTTTGGATGCTTCTTCTTTGGTGAAGGTTGTTTGGGAGATGAATATGGCTATTAAGAGACGTGACCGCCTTTTGTGTACGTCGTGACTAATATTGTGTAGATTTGTTTTTATTCATCTTACTCATGCTAAAGGTGAAGGTTTGTGAGGATGAATATACGTTTATTGCTAAATGACAACTAATCAACTTAACAGATCTAGATAAAATTTTGGTACAGAGGTAGATTATAGCCTGAAACAATAAATAGGTTACTTTTTATCCTGGAAATAGTTCAAATTATTTGAAAAGGTTAGGGATTGATGTTTTTTGCAAAGTGGTAGCTTACGGGTCAAAGAACGATATAGACTAGTTTTTATTTTGAGAAAATTCAGGGTTCCAATGTGATAGCGTTACAATTGTTGATTAGTGAATTTGCTAATGTGTGTTGATGTCAGTCCAGGGTCCGTCAGATCCTGTCCGTCCGTCCGTCAGATCAGTCCTGTCAGAAAAAGTTATTTTGTTAAAATTGTTGAATATTTGAGGTATATTTATGTTACGTCATCTTTTTTTAACGGGAGTGTAACCGTGGGCACAGCTAGGACTTTATATAACCCATTTTCTATTTCGACAAATATATTGTTATATTCGAAGATGTCTTTGAACAAAATTCATGTTATATTTTCAAACTAAGTAGTAACAATATTAATTACAGCGATATATTAAAGTAAGTTGTTTCAAAGTAAAATCCATCTTAAACAAGTTGTTAGTTAATGTCCCAAAAGTTTCGTATCTACGTGTAACGAAATATGATGCACCGAAGTTCAGTTACTCGAATCAAGTTGGTAGAAGTCGCAGGCGTTGGTCGGTTGTAAGGGGATGGTTTGGCGGCCCGCCAGCTCACTTACACAGCTATTTTCGTATTATTCTCATCAAAATACTTTGTGAATTAACATGAGGTTCAGTATGTGTGCGCCGGCCAAGATTTCGAGGCCATCGTGTCTGATTGAAGAAAAAGCCGAGCGAAGTTTTAAGTCTCTCTATGTATGATAGTCGATTTAATATACTTGCGCAACTGTCTCTGGAAAGAGAAATATTATTATTTGTATATTTAAGCTGTCTAAAATAAGATGGTCGCAGGATTAGGATATTTTTGAGTGAAGGTAATAGAAACTTTGCACCGTGGTTGTAGGAGTATGGTGGTTGGAGGAGACTACCTGCGTGGCGGAGCGGTCACCATACCAGTCTCAGTTCGATTCCTAGCCAAACCCACATTTGTCTGGGTCTGGGTGTTTGTGTATTCGTCTTTGTGCATGTCCGTAGCAACCACAACACAGGAGAAAATCTTAGTGTGGGGCTATGAGTGTAGGAAGCGTTATTTATTATTTAATATGGTTCGATCGGGTGGCTAGCGCACATCTATTTCAAGCTTGAGTTCCCAGTTTGCTGACTTCAAATATTATAAAATGCCTTCTATGCGAAGTTGGTACAGATGTCCAAAGGCGGCAGTGACCATTGACTATTAGATTGCAAACTTGTTTGCTAGTTCAATCTTAGCTTATATTAGCAGTGTTGCGCTGCTATGAAAAGCATTTAGAGGTGAAGGATGTAACATAGTCTTCTGGAACTGTATAGCATCTGTTTCAAGTTGAACTCCTAACCAAGTTGAAATGTTGCCACCCAGTCCATTGTGTATTACTTTTTTTCAAAACGACCATAGTTTATATTTCATGTCAGTAGATATGCCATTTTTTTTTAATTCTATCATTTGTTACTTTAATAAACAGATCAGACCAATCAAGGTAGATCGTTTTGTGGTTCGGCTGCGTAAGCATCCTTTGATCAGTTTCTATTAGTGATCGAAGTTAACACCACACCTATTTCTTCGTAATAACATCAGTGTTAAGCATTACTGTGTTCTGGTGCGAAGGATGTGGTAATGGAGACATACTTATCCGAGGCGTTCCAACTTAGTCCTCAAAAGTAGCATTTGTGGCTAACATCAGGTAAGACTCTGATCTTATTTGGGGTATTATAGATGTCCATGGGCGGCAAGATATAATATTTAATTCAAATTAAATTTTAAAGTTACATAAAAATCCGATTTGTTTACTTGCAATTATTACCTTCGTCCCACGCCATAAAATATTTAAAGACGGAGCGGTGCAATAAAGTAAGGAAAATAATTTGACAACAATGCCTAAAGGTTGGTTAAAATTATTTACTGCATCACTTTGTCAGACAAAAGCTCGTGAAGGTGATTAAGGAATAAAATCTGTCTCTTTTATATTTGACGCTGAAAACTCATTTCTCGTTAAATTGTTTGAATGCCTGAGTAATGTTAGATACAGTCCGAACCCCTTTTAACAAGGTAATATCCGCTGAAATCTGCTGGAAGCCTCGTCACTGGAATGAAATCTTTATGTATAAAGGAATGTAAAGGAAGGAAGATTTGCGCAAGAAATTTGAGAAGTTGTTTGTACTGTTAGTTCAATGCCGTACACTTTCATTATACGCATAATGTTTGTTTAGAACCCTTTCTTGTTAGATATTAATTGGTTCACACAGTTTCGTGTACGATTCAAATGTGGACGTACCCCCACTACACTCTCTTCAATTCTTACCCAACTTTGGTCTACTAGGTATGCCAGGATAAAGAAAACAACATATTTCTTAGGCAAATTGAGTCATCAATATCGAAATATCCTTATCCTTATAAATACTGCGATTGATTTTACGTAGAATATGATGTCACGATATTTAATTATTGCAGTATTTCCTCCGTTAGGTAAATAGACTATATTTGTACTTTCTATTTATATAACCAATACAAATACTCGTAATGTAAGGATCGCAGTCCCTTGGCGTATTAAATTGACCGAATTGAATACCATTGACAGAAAAACCTTGTATTTACACTTTTCTGTTTATGTGAGGCACTCGTAACTCAATAAACTGTTTGAATGCCTGAAGCAATCTCAGATATTCTGCCCGGATGCCCTCTAACGAGGTAATATCCGTCATGGGACACCCCGGAACTAGACTCAGCGTTGGAAATACAATCTGAAGGCGTCCTCAGCTAGTTATAGCGATTTGCAATGAATGTCATAAGAAATCTGAAATAATGAAGAGATCAATATTTTTTAAGAAACTGGTCAATACTGAGTTCGTTCTGCCATTAAATAATATGTTGGAACAAAAAACAAGGCTTTTAATATCTTAAAATTTGATATGAGTAAATTATATTATTACTTAAATCAGTCTAAAATATAAGTATAACTACATGTTCATAATACTTAAAACACTGAAATACTTTTATACTGAAAGCTAATTAATTTATGTATAAACTTATAGAGCGCAATAAGTATGCAGTACTTATCTCATTTTAAAAACCATTTCATATCAATACATGTCATAAAATTCTGCATTCAATTAATCTAAAATATGGTACAGAAATAAACGTTCTACTGCTTTTTAATTCTACAGCGCTGATAAGTACCTACTTTAACTATTTTCTCTATTCAGGTCTTGTTATAATAATAATTAACAACACTTTGTTCACGACATTGTCTGCAGGGGATATATATATATTTAATACAATCCATAAATGTTTACTTTTCTGTCACAATCTGTCATTTCTTATGTTGTAAATACTTGGCTTAAGTCTAATCAAATGGTTGTTTTTTAATCATTTTATTTCAGTTTCATCAAAATTAGGCCAGTATTTTTTATGCTACTTTTGAACCAGGAAACTAAAAATAGACAAACTACTATTTTCTAACAGTATAGTCACTACTATCCATCCATCCATCAGCCTTTCGAAGTCCACTGTTGGACATAGGCCTCCCCTAGATGGCGCCACTCCAACTGGTCCTGTGCCTTCTGAATCCAACTGTTTCCCGCTGTGTTGTTCAGGTCATCGGTCCACCCGGTCGGGGGGCGACCTGTGCTCCTTTTGCCTAAACGTGGTCACCACTCGAGGACCTTTCTTCCCAGTCACTACTATACTGTTAGAAAATAGTAGTGTTTAAGTTTTGGCAGTGTTTGCCAGCGCTTAAATAAATTTAACGTAAATTTAAAATTTAAAATTTCTTAAATGATTAATACTTCATTTTTAGCTATTTTAAACTGAACCACAGCAGGTCACTAATACTTATTAAAACGAGTGTAATATTTTAACTTTTCGTATCACTAATTAACCAGATAATCTTTAGAACTTAACGTGATTACAACATTAGCTTCTAATAAATAGCATGTATTGTATCTAAGAACCATTTTATACTTTTTGTAAATGTTTACACATTTATAGCTTATAGGTTTTAACAAACATTTATAGCTGTGTGGCTTAAGGTCAAAATGTTAAATAACAATGCGACGTTGGTCCATAGACATGTGACAGCATTGATGAACAATCTCGCGAGTTCTTAGCTATATACATTTGCCGTTTATTGCCTTCATTAACATATTATTTAAATTTATCTCGTACATATCTTAATATATATAAATTACGTGTCACGTTGTTCGTCCGCGATAAACTCCTAAACTGCTGAACCGATTAAAATTAAATTTGCACACCGTTTGCAGTTTGATCCGACTTGAAAGATAAGGTAGCTTATATTTATACCAATTATGCACCACGTTGTTTGTCCGCGATAAGCTCTTGAACTACTGAACCGATATCAACCAAATTTGCACACCATCAATGCAGTTTGATCATCCGTCTTGAATGATAGGATACTTTTGTTTTGCTTTAACACCAAGATTTTACATCATGGAGCATATATTTTTCGTCAAATTGGCATGCGATTGGATACATATACACAAACGCGGAAAAAACATAACGCCCCTTCTTGGTTTTGGCAGTTGGTTAATAAACCCGTACATTTAGTACCACCAAACCAACCATACCAACCAACTATATATAATACCCAACCAACAATAATAACCAACCATAGAAACCAAAATATTTTTAATGCGCAACGAAGTGGGTACGGGTCTGCTAGTTGTATACAATAGAATAAATAGACTCTCATGTACTCATAATCGTTATCAATTCAAGTGTATAATATTTTGCACAATCATTCTTCAAGAACGTTACGCTTATCAACATTATATGTAAATATACATTCAACAACAGATAATTTTTTGTTTTTTATTTAGTCTGTATTCGTGTTTAATATGTTTTGAAGTGATACTTATTATTGTTTACTGATAATATGTGCGAAAATCGTCAATACAAAGAAATAGTCGTACATATTGTTTGCGTTATTCTAATAATATTATAAAATAACACAGAAGTAGCAAATGTAAAAGTGGCCACTGCCACTCGTAGATATTTGTACCTAACTTTTATAGAACTGGGGTGATAACTTGAAGCCGAACAGAGATGCTTTGCCACTCCTGAGAACTAAAATGGTTGCCTTATTTACTAGAAACAGGTGTAGCTGTGGTACCATCTTGATTAAACCTGCCACCAAGTTATTCTGCCACCAATAAATCGATGTTTATTTCTTTAATTGTTACACTGCACTAATGACAATGTATAGAATACAAAATGCAATATGTGATGAAAACAAAAAGGGGAATATTGTCTCTTGTGTAATAATACGTGTTGTCACTAATATTAGCGTGATATTTCAAAATACTTCATAGTATTGTTCATATTTCATCACATACACATGAAGCAATAAATCCAGCCAAAATTTTAGATTGGTGTGTTAAAGACATTAATAATAAAAAATATTGTGGTGTCATCTAGGGTTGCCAACTTTTTTTTTTGCCAGGAAAATAATCATTATTTTACAAAAATGAGCAGTTTTTTTTTGTCAAGTCAGTTTTTTTTGTCAGATTCATTTTGAAACGCTCGATTGTGACTGCGCTATACTTAGTGACTTAGTGTTCGTCCGATGTGTTGATACTGAAAACAGTATTTATTTATTTTTGTTTTAACAGTAAAACGTATAATGTAGCGAAAAACGGTTTTTAACAGTATGGTTGGCAACCCTACAGCGCGCGCGATGACACTGTCATCGTACGTATTTTTGAATGATAACAAAGTATAAAATGGTTACAATTTTCTTATAAAATAACTTCGAAGGTTAAAGCTAGAGTAACACTTAAATACATATCGAGGTCATAGCTTCTCTTGCAGTGTTCTCCGGAGTTCCTCTGTAGCTTTTGAGAGATCTTTGTCGTGGTGTCTCTGCTTGTCACCGCACTCGTCCAAGTAATCTTTCGGTGGTTCCGCGGGGTACTTGCTCCCGAACTTGGGTCGGGGAATCCTGACACGCTTGACATCACCCAACCAACTTTCCATGGTTGATAGTAGTGCCTTTTGTAGACGAGCAGAAAAACTTCTGGAAACAAAAACACATTTGGGTATAATCGACGTCGACGTCAGAAACTTTGCTACACACAAAAATCCTTGGAATAAAATAGAAAGTTTACGGCCTTGTTATTTAATATAGTATTGTGATTAACTTAATCTTTTTAATTGAAATTTTATACTGCATTGATCATATTATGTTTCGTTGATATACAAAGCCGTTGCCAATTAATTATTACGTGACTGGTTTTAGCGCTGTATAAAATAATAAGTGTAATATGAACATTACACTATAACTGCATAATAATTATCGGCCATCTACATCTCGTTACTTGTAGCGTAATTTATATCTCATTATATCTATGTCGTAAATGGCAATATTGTAACGTGCAGTTCAGCGGTTGGGCAAGATAGGGCGATGGACAGCGATGGCGAAATCACTTAGATTACACTAAAATAAACGTGGTTCTTTCGAGTATTGTACGCGGCAGCGCATAAAGCATTATTGCCAATGCCAGGTTGCGACGGCTTTACAATAAAACTGCCCGATTGTCATAGTTACATTGTTTATGCGCCGGTGCAAACAACGGCTTCATTAGTGGGTTACGATAATTACATTGAGATTTCTACTCTGTGTAGGAATAGATTGCCAATTTGCCTTAGATTGTGTCTGATATACATTTGTTAGTATGAACCTACGATTTATGCCGGTCATTACGAAATATTTAATTTTATTTATTATTTCTCATTTCTCATTTTTTAAAGGTGCAGCATAAGTAATAGTAATAATCATTTATTCATTGTTAACAAAAAACTGTTTGAAAATGAAGACACTTTTTTTTATTAACGACACTAAATAAAGTCATTAACATGTATGCATGCAATGCATAAGATAAAGTATAAAGTGGGTCTCGCGTGTCCGTAACGAAGACGATATGCTAACGATAAAATATTAACAGCGATTAATAGTCAAGCAGCCGACGCGTTTGCGCGTCGCAGCTATTAAAAACAAAGATTTTAATGCACGATCGCCTTTCTCCAGCGAAAGTGTGGCTAAATCCAGTGCTACAAATCCACTTGACGCTTTCCAGCCTTAATCTGAGCATTCGAGTTTAAATATATTTAATTATACTACTTACTTTGTTTATTAATTAAATAAAATGCACGTATGCATCCGGATATAATATTGGTTTAATCCAATTACAGGAAAAATATGACATTTGTGTATTTATATTGTTCATATGACTAATACCGAGCGTGCGCAATGGACAACTTGAGCTTAATGTCGTAATCTGCGAGAAAGTTGGTTGTCAGACGTAAATAATGACAGTTTATGGCGTACTGGTTTAGTTACTGGGTAGCGTGGCCGTGCGTGACTCATGGATCGTGGGTAGATACATAGATACCATTGTCCAATGACAAACTTCTAACAAAAAGTAACGTTTAAGACAATCGTTCATTAAACATTAAAGAAGGCTTGAGAAAATGAGAAAATTTTATCTGATGAGATTTGAAAAGTAAGTTTGAGTTATCGTTAAGAAATTTTCGACATTATATGTATCATCAAGTTGTATTCGCACTGGAAACCTTCAACATGCAATGTACATAATTCTCTACTAATTACGTAAGGACTTTTTGTTTAAAGAATGGAAAGATTCATTAACAGCTCTGTAGCAATCTATCACCTTTCTCTTAAAAAGAACACAGTAAGATTATCACCCAGGTGCAATTGCTTCTAGTGCCTTTGATGATACCATCTGCACTTTCAATTACAATTGAGAAATGAATAAAAAAGCAATTCAATTCAATTATTGAATTGTCATTCAGTGAATTGTGCACAAAATACAACACTCATTTCTTCCTAACAAATTGATAGAAAATTAATTTGTTAGGAACAACAGAGGAGCAACAACTTCAACAACAAGATTTAGAATAGTTGTAAGACTTACATTTGGAGCGCAGTTAGTATGTATTATGTATGACATTTATGGTAATTTAATAACTAAATGAGCAAAATAAGTAATAGAAATGTCAAGAAGATGTGCAGTCTTCTAATCGATAGCGAAATCGAAAGAGAATAAGAGTCTAACTAAACTCGATCTGAGAACTAAATTACTCGTAGAATGCCTCGTAGGAATATGTCTGCCTTAAAAAAATCAAAGCGAAAAGGTAGTGCTAACATTTCCTTTAAAGTCCAAAAATAGAAATTGTGGCACCACGAACTCTAGTACCAGAATCAATTCAAATCTAGAGCTAAGAATACACAATTAATAAGTATAATAACATCAAAACTTTTAATGAATTTATCCATCTTCCCTATTTCTCGCTTTGGGTCCGCTGCTGGACCCCAACTATGTGACGCCTATGTCACCTAGTTGGGGATTTTTGCCCACATGTCATCGCGACTGGTATGCATGTTAGTGCATAGGTGTTAATGTTACACAGGTAGACGGTGTTACCTATGTCCTAGATTTTAGTCCTTAGTCGCCTTACAATATTCACGGGAAGAGAAGGAATGATCCTGTTCAAGACCAAAACCACACGATGAATTTAACGAATTATCATTAAAAAAGCGATGATCGTAACTTTTAGTTTTAAATATAATGGAAGTTGGACACTTAAGAATCATATTAATATCGAAAGTTTTAATGAATTATCATTGAACAAAGTAACGGTACTTACGATTAAAACTTTTAGTATTGAATATAATGGATGTTTGTATTTGCATATCATTAAAAAATAATGACACCTTTTCTGTTGTCGAGTGTACCTCATCCGTTTTTGCTGGTGTCATTGTTTAACCACAGTCGTCATTATGAGAGCTGTAATTGTTGTTTCGTGGACCTCAAGGTCTTCTTATTCTTAACTATTGCAGTATAATTGGACTGCAATAAGTAAGAGATCATCGTCGTCGTCATTATCAATTACTATTACGTAGGTATTATGCATTGCACTTTAGAGGATTGATTATTTATCACGTTGATCGAAGTAGTAGACTTAACATACGTACATAATTATCTGTGAAGCATCTATATATGCAATAGATAAGTAGGCTAAGACAAATAAGATAAGAACATTTTTCATTCATTTTTTATTGACCATCATTTGTTTTAAAAACCAAAAAAATGAAAATAGTATTAAAATATCTATAATGGCTTAAATAACTACTATCCAAGGTTATAAACGAATACGGTTAACCTACAACAACTCTGAAAATGTATAAGAATGACATTTAGTATTCAATGTCTTAAATTTAAACTGCGTAGTGTGCAGTGCTTTTCAGTAATTACTCATACGTAAATTAATTGTCACATGATTCAGTTTAGCGTAAATTCGAGAATGTTTGAATTTCGTGCTTAGATATAGAAATGTTCAGTCAATGTTCACATGAGTTGTTTATGTTCAATACGTATGTCAACGGTAAGATAACGATGTTGTGACGATAATTGAAAATGTTCCGCTCGAGGAGAGCGCAGGCTTGCCGGAAGCGTACTGAGAGCGTCGCGTGCGCGTCGCCCTCTCCTGTATTCAGGGCTACCGTTTGATACTGTTTGTACTAATAGATGATAATTATTGTATCTTTTTCATGCAAAAACAAATAAGAATTTTAAATTATGTTCACCAAGCTAAACAAGTGCAGATTAGTAAATAAACATCACACAACTTTTACATTTTTTCTAACAATTCTTACCAATTAATAAGTAGGTATACGCATAAGTGTACCTACTTATTACTTAGATATCGCATATGTTTGTAAAATGATAGGAGGACTAAAAATAAGTAATAATGGACCTTTCTATATATTTTATATTTTTTGTCTGTTTGTCGCTATGTTTCAATTCGCATCAAACCAAACTGATTTTTGTTTTTAGCTTTTTAATAAAAGAAAATAAGGCAATGAAAATGCCACTATGCCATAAACCACTGTACAGTTTGAGCATCAAGCTTTCAGTTCTTAAATTATATAATAAGGATAAAACTATATATTTGACTCAAAATTGAATTGTGAATAATAATACGAGTAGTAAGCGACATAATAATGCGAATAGTAAGCGTGAGTTAACGAATTGAGATGCCATCGCAAATATTATGTTGTTATATGTTACTTTGTGCAAAATGCACCTATATTTTGCACAAAGTACATTAATATCTATGTATCTGTATTTACCTAAAAACATTCTGAGGTGTCACATGTGGGACACCCGATTTGAACGAAGTTCCTTTCGTTTTGAAATAAGTATTATAGGAGGTATAATTAAATAAATTAACAATATTTAGGAATTAATGATAAATGAAATAAGTGAAGGA
>DWTU01002109.1:0-11993 GCA_018251515.1 Cecropterus confusis | reverse complement strand
TTCCTCGCGCCAATTCATGACGGCCGGGCATACGACGGTAATTATTAAGAGCGTGGGTTAAATACACGAAAGGTTAATTCACAGCTTACGTCGGGCTGGGACTCGAACTGTGTACCTTCCGTAGGTGGCTACATAAATTGTCGTCAGATAATACGATGTTACAAGTGAAGCAAACGATGTAATATATACGAGACAGTATTCTATACAAAAAATTTATAGACAGAAAAAAAATAACTGAATGAGTTTATATTTCAATTTAATAAATAGAAGATATAATGAGTACATATATATATATACTTATTAGACTTTTTGTGATTTTTTTACACTTTTCTTTCAACTCTTTATTTGTCAAATCAGTAAATGGGTAATTTCTAACAATACTTTATCTTGTAACAAAGTTACAACCTAACCTAACCTAACAAGTTGTTAAAACCTAAAAATTGTTCATGATTTTAAGATTAAAAATAAGTAAAGAGTCACAGAGCGACGATTGTTATAATTTAAATGTGGATCTATAAATCTTAATGATCGTCTTTAATGTTTGGATTAATAGAAACTTTAATAGATTTATTAACGAGCAGTCTGTGTGGTGTATTGTTAGTAATTAATCGATTAATTACACGGATAATTCATATCGTTATGTTAAAGTAAGCATAATCTGCTTATCAATAATAATATCAATCATGCTTTTAAGAAATTAAGATACTCATTTATTCAATTAGTGTTATGTCCATAGTTGTATAAAGGGAACAACAAGAAAACAAAATAAAATAATAATATCGTAAAATATATATTTATCAGTTCAGCGTATTACATTTAAGACTTTTATGTGGATAATAATCGGATTATGCCAAAAAGTTGACGTATGAATTTAGTACAGAATTGTAAAGCGTGGTATTAAAGATTTTATTGCTGAAGCTCACTTCTCGTGGACGACTTGGGGCTTGTAATTGACGTCCAGGACTTTCTTGAGACTGTTAACATACATATCTAAGCGCTGCGTCATGTAGTAGCAGCGGCGATCCCTCATCTGTCTATTCAAGTTCAGATCCATCTCAGCGATCAGCAAGCCGTCCTTGGTACGAGAGAGACCGGGACATCGCACGCCATCAGGTCCACAGAAGTAGCTCGATCCATAGAACAAGCCAAGGTCCTTGTGCGCTGGTTTTCCGTCACCGGAAGTAAATTCGTTAGGGAATTCCTCATACCCAACTCGGTTGATGGCAGCCGTGAAGTAGCAGTTGGTGATGGCAGCGTTTCTGGCCTCGATGTTCCACATGTACTCACTGCCGGTGTCGGAGGCGATGGTTGCCGAAGGGTTGAATACAATTTCGGCTCCGTTCAATCCAAGCATCAACCAGTTCAGTACGTGATGGCGCCCGTAACAAATATTAAATCCAATCTTGCCGTAGCGAGTGGCGAACACTGAGTGACCGGTGTTACCTTCCATGTAGTAGTTGCATTCGGTGAAGTCTCCCACTCTAGGGATGTGGTTTTTGCGGTGCTTGCCTATAACGTTACCAGTGTCGCTGATAACAACGGCGGTGTTCCATAAGATTTCGGAGTGGTTCTCATCTCTTTCGAGAATGCAGGAGACGATAACCATAGCGTACTTAACGGCTAATTCTTGCATGAAGCGCGTAGTGGGACCGTCCTCGGCCGATTCAGCGAACTCACACCAGGGCTGCTTTTCACGGGTGCAGAAAGCGTACGGCATGTTCCACAATTCTTGGACGCAGAGGATGTTGACACCCTCTTGACCGGCGACGTCAATGATTTTCTTCATTTTAGCAAACATGGCCATTTTTTGCTCGTTTACTGGACGGTCGGTAGGCGCGGCGATGGAATGCTGGACGATTCCTACCTTAACTATCCTGGGTGGTCTGGTGTGCTCCTTCTTGGCCGGGAACGCGTAAGCAGCGATATCGAAGTTGGCATCCTTCGCAGCGGCGATTGAGGAAGCCTTCAGAGGGAGTTCGTGGTGGTCCTTCCTTCCATAATAGATTCTGTTGAATTCTTCCAAGTCACGGCCGTTCAGGTTGTTGTTGATGATAGTTTCAAGACTCTGGGTTTCGTTTTCCATTTTGTAAACTGTTGCCGTGTGTCTAGCCCCGTGAAATAGCCGCTAATGACAGCTCCTTCTCAATCGTTCGCGCTTTTATTTGATCGCGCCTACATATCTGTTGGCCTTAGACCTTGATATACCTTGTGATAAGTTTAAGACAATATCGAAGGAAAATATTTGGCTTATCACCAAGTGTAATATTTCACTAAAACTTACAGATATGAGCCAATGGCCATGATTTCATGAACTCTACAGATTGTTTTTATTCAAGATGATGAAATTCATAACACAAATAATATAAATAATTCTTAATATTGCGGGTTTTATATTTGGTAGATACTTTAGGATTACACCAATACTTAGATAAACATAATAATATTATTATTATTTTTAAAGTAGATGAATTTGAAAAATAAAAGCTGAAGCGTTCCATACTTTTATTGAATATTTTTTACATCAATATTCATTATACCTAGATACTTAGTTCCAGATATTCACGCGTATGTGTTCCTAAATATTAATGTAATTGATTTATCTAAGACGTAAGTACTGAATGCCTAACAACGCATTTTAATGACTAGTCACTTTGTAACTTTCACCGATAACATACAATACAATTTTTGGAAACATATTTTACAGAGTTGAACGATCTTGTTAAATATAGTATATTTTTTTCTATTAATATTGTTTATACTCGGATTATATAACAGGATAAATTTAATTGATATGTAAGCATGATAGTATGGGCGGATTCTAATGTGGGTGACATTAGAATATAAATGCATTACTTGATTTATTATAACGAAATGGTGTGAATGAATATAAACATTGCATCAATATGCAAGACGGTCGGCAGGAGTCTGCATTCCGTGCTTTTAAATATAGACAAGTACTAGGTAACATAGCGGTGTACTTAATGTGGCCGATAGATCAACACTCCTCAAACCGGTATGGTAAATGTATTTAACTTTGATATGTCAAAACTCAGATGGAGCGCACGAAACTTGTGCGCTTACGACTTGACCACGAATATCCGACCTAACCTAAAACCTAACCTAACCAAACCTAAAAGGTACAGTTTTTGTTTATAAGATTGAAGGATTATTAATGATAATGCATTCCACTGGTGTTCACTAGTACCTATGACAACTAATAATAAATTAAGTCCAAATAGAACACCGAAGTCTTACCAGAAGCTGATCACAGATGCGTTAAACCCTGGGGGTTAGTTGATCTGGTGAGCCGGCGTTATCACTCTTCCATTGTAACGCAAAACTGCTTTACGACAGAAATAGGTGTGGCGGTGTAACCACCCCGGTCGAACTATACTGTTATCCCTTAAATTCATTGAAAATGATGACTCGCGTGGCGGAGCCGTCACCATACCGGTCTGACACGCAGTGAGCCCCGGGTTCGATCCCGGCCAGACAGACATCTGAATGATGAGTTTAAATTTCTGTTCCGGGTCTGGGTGTTTGTGTATTCGTCTTTGTGTGTCCATGGCAACCACGACACAGGAATATATCCCAGTGTCGGGCTATGAATGTAGAGAGCGTTTTAAAAAAAAAAAACAAAAAGAAAATGCCGTTGCCATTTATAATTTAATATTAGGTTCTTACTGCAATAATTTTAAATTTATCCAATTAAACATCAATTGAAATAAAATGGACGTGAAATTACTCTACCCATCCTGCTTATTTCTGGTTTGTCAGATACCTGTAAAAGTACTGTGTTCTGGTTTAAAAGGACGTTGGAAGCCCTGTGAAACCTGTGATCAACCTTAGTTAGGACTATTATCAAATTTAGGGTTCCTTAATATCAGAAGACAACATGCTCGTTTGCTGTTTCGATTATATTTTATATCATATGGAAGCAACATGTGTGATCACCATAAGTACAATATTTGCTATTAAATAAACATAATATAAAGTACACAACCACATAAGTTATACATGGAGTCAGTTATTTGCTGTTCACAAGCATGTATTTCACGCGCACATACTAGCATTGTTCTGATATTTCCGCGGTGGTATGGTTCCAAGGTCTAATCATTTCAAAGCCACTGACAGGTAAATAACTCATGAAGTGGTCTACATCTATATCTACCAAAATAACAATACAAATATGTAACGTTCATATTACTGTTTGTACTTTAGAATTAAATTTGGTGTCTGTCATTTTTTAATTCCATGCGCTATCTATTTCTATGATAACCTATGTTTTACCTCGTAGGTGTAGTTAGGCTTTCAACTTCTCGAAACGAAACGAGACATGATTTGATAAAATAAAAAACAGTGACGAATACATAGCGTAAATTTTAATATCACTTAGATACGTCGTATAAATTCTATACTTCGAAGCATCTAAACGCATGGAATCCAGCCTTGCCTAAAACGAAATGAGCGAAATCTAGTACATAATCGGTGTACCATTAAACAAATAAACTAGTCTTGAGTTTACGAACAACTCATCAAAATCGTATGAAAATATCATGTGATCAAACAGGACTAGTAGACATTTATTCATTCATATAATTATAATTATGATTATTTCTTATAATTTATACAAGATAATTTAATACCTTGTTCTATATTGTTATTGAGACAATATTTCTAATACCAATGCGGTTGACATACATCGCAATGAAACCACACAGACACACTGCGGTCGCAGATACCTACTTCACAGGGATTATGTAATTTGATAACAGTGTCGTCTCGTTCCGTCGTCAGTTGTCTCAACAAATGGAGTCGTATCGCGCATTCGATAACTTATTTAAAAATAATTTGACTCCAAAAGAGTTTGCGGAATTCAATAGAATATATTATGGTAGAGAAGACCATTGTGAATTGAAGCTGAAGAAGACATCGTTGATTGCAAGTGAGGAAAATAATTTTGAAATAGCGGCTTATTCGTTTTCTGCTGAGAGGGAGCAAACCCGACCTCTACGGAAATTGAGGTTAGCCACAATCCAACATTCAATTGTTTTACCAACAGATAAAACTACTAATGAACAAAGGCAAGCGGTATTCAATAAAATTGAAAAGATAATCGATGTCGCGGCTTCAGAAGGTGTCCAGATTCTGTGCTTACAAGAAACGTGGTCCATGCCCTTTTTCTTGTGCACAAAAGAAAAAAATAAGTGGGCAGACTTTGCTGAATCAGCCCAACATGGACCTAGTACGAAGTTTCTTAGTCAGTTAGCTAAGAAGTATGAAATGGTAATAGTGTCCCCTATACTAGAAATAGAAGACGGAATTTGGTGGAACACGGCTGTGGTGATCGACGAAAAAGGCCAATATATGGGGAAACATCGCAAAAACCATTTGCCCAGCGTTGGAAGCTTCAGTGAGACTTCGTATTACGCTCCTGGGAACTTAGGGCATACGGTTTTTGAAACGAAATATGCTAAGATAGCTGTAAATATTTGCTACGGACGCCATCATGCATTAAACTGGCTCATGTTTTCTTTGAACGGTGCCGAAGTTGTCTTTAACCCTGCGGCCACTATTGCGAAGTTTGGTGAAGCTTTTTGGGGTATTGAAGCACGAGCCGCGGCGGTTGCCAATAACTATTTCACGTGTAGCATCAATAGGGTTGGCACTGAAGAGTTTTATGTTGGAAAAGAAAGAGAAAAAATATCAAGAACATACTATGGATCGAGTTACGTGACTGCTCCCAATGGTTGTCGAACTCCAAGTCTGTCTAGGGAAAAAGATGGCGTGATGATTGTAGAAGTCGATCTCAATCTATGTAGACAGATCAAAGATCAATGGCAATTTAACATGACCGCTCGTTTAGACATGTATGCGAAGAGTTTAAGAGATAAAGCCCCTACCTCACAAGCAGTAACGAAATAAATGTTTGACTGAGTTTATCGATTCACAGGGTTATCTATTGACGTAATAATGCTCTCTAAAATTAGAATTTCGTAGGCAAAAGTGAATAGATAATAAAAGTACGTAGGTACAAGTTATTATCAACACAACAATGTATCTGTTTACAAATATAATAATTCTTTTATCGGTGTGTGCTAAATTTAAGTTGAAATTTGACATGAAAAATTAGAATGATATTAAATAATAAATTGTGAATTTGTTTACTTACGTGATAACTTAGGCATGCATAAATATCTTGTAATTTAATGGTATTTAAAACATTTCTTGTGATTAAAAAAATATATCCCACCAAAAACATTTCATGTAGAATGTTGCCAAGACGACTACATAAGGTTTGCTCTGTGAAAAATATATCAGATCTCATGTAGAGCCAAGCTTCTTAATCTACACGGCCTAACTCTACTGACCCTAACTTCACAAATTCTACATATCTGTAAAACTGTGTGGCTTGGCTGTTTCGTTACCCACTTCAAAAACTAAATATTCGCATCACCTCCACGACAGTAGCTTAATGTAATTTAGTATTTGGGTTTGTGGTTTGATATAAAGTAAAATATATTTCATAGCTTTTCGAAAATCGGCCCGTAAGGTGGTGAATTTGTGTTGGAAATTTATTTGCCAGTCTGCCAATTTTAATGCAAGCTCAATATAACTTAGTATTTTGGTTTGTGGTTTGATATAATGGAACATATATATATATATATATATCCCCGCTTTTTGAAAATCAAAATACCCTAAGAGAGTAAAATAGGGGCTGAAGTTTAAAAACTAGGAAATACTAACATATTCAACATATACATATACAACATATTCAACGTTGATTTTCAACTTTTTAAATAAATGGAACTGAGCGATCCATAGTTCTACAACAAAACATCAATATAAATCAAGATTCCACGTTCACTCACTAGTTTACAAAACAACCCTGATGTACAAATATCAGGCTGATCCTAATTGTGTCATTATTAAAATTTGCCTTATTACCTTTTCTCGGGGATTGATCCGACTTTGGAGTAACTTTGTTAATTTATCTTCAAAAATATTTGTGCGTGCCGCGGGAGTGTTAACTCTGTTTTAATATGAACTGTGATGAAGTTTGCATATACTAAAACCGTTTGATTTGTGGTCTAGCCAGTACAATGTTGGGTACTTACATTTTAATTAAATACCATTTCTGTGGACACTTAGTCGTAGATATTTAAACTTTATTTATATGAAGACTATTATAATTATGTTTTTTGTTAAACATGCTTAATTGAATTTTATTGCTTATACAAGCTTCAGTAATCTTGTTGAATCAGTCAGTTTGATTTTTCGTGTAAGTGTAAATTTATGCAAATGACTTTTAAACCAATGTACCTCATCGGATTGAACTGGCATATTGCATATACGTTTGATTTGGATAGCAATGGCATAATGAAATATATTAACGTCACTCTAAATCCAACACGGTGCTCGCTTCAGGATAACGGATCGATTACATCTTTAAACATCCTACTGATGTGGGTATTATATAAAAGGGTTTAAATTATTAAAAACTAGCTTAATCCCGCGGCTTTGTCCGCATCAATTCATGTTTACCAGGATAATGAGTATCCTTTGTATTAATCTAGATTATAAACTATCTGTGTGCCAAATTTTAGCGAAATCCAACTAATAGTTATACCAATAGTGCTTGTGCGTAAAACAGTAACAAACACACAAACTTGCGCATTATGATATTAGTAAGACATTTTTAGAGGGTAAGTTAAATAAGATAATAATAACACTTACCAAATTCAAGAGATAGACGTTAGTGACTGTTCTCATTCGCCTGTTGCTAGCCAGTGTTGCAATGACGAGGCAGTTTCCTGATATCGACAGCAGGAATATTATGAAGTAAGGAGGCAGAATGAACCGCCACTCGTAAGCGTTGACAGCAACGCTAGCGTTTCTAACCACAATGGCGGTGGCTACGCTTGAAGTAGCTTCCCTCATGAGCAAGGAACTGATGTTGTAGGTCAGCGTCAAGTTGGATAAATCCATTTTTATTGTAATCTGAAAAAGAAATTCTAGATTAGTTTTAGAAAGAAGTCGTCAACCCATTATTGTCCCATTGCTGGGCACGGGTCTTCTCTCAGAATGAGAGAGTTTCATGCCATAGTCCACTGCTGGCCAAGTGCAAATTGGTAAACTCCACATATTTTTAATAAGTACGGACATAATTTAAGAAAAATCAGTGATACGTGCCTGGGGTTCAAAGCTCGGGCCCCCGATTGAACGGCCGAGTTTAAACCATTCTACTATCACTGCTTATAATTTAAAAATTAGAAAGCAGCGTAATTGATATACCTTGATGTTGTATTGGCCTATAGAGGCCACTTGTACAACAGATACAAATTGTCATTTACGATACTTTTTCTTACATTACTTTCGGAACAGGACCTCAATTGAGAAGATCCTGCGAGGAACTCAACGGATTTGTCTTTTTACGTATAGGTACCTAAATTGTTTAATCTTTGTTTTGTTGTAGTTTTTTTTTTCTCTAGGACTTTCTCCTATGCAATTGTAGCTGCCGTGGATGAACTATTTTGTTTTTAATGTGGAAAAATAAAAGTTAGCTGCATAAAAAATAATTGATTAAAATTCACGGATTCTTGAATACACCGCTGCGGGAATGAAGTTCATCGTTCCATTACATACTAATAAGCTAATACGAAGTGTTTAAGTAATCGTGTGGGATGTGAAATTACAGCGATCCAAATTAATTTAAGTTTACCAATATGGCCGCTATTGATTTTGAAGTAATTGATGCGTACTTCTTGATCGTTATGTTCCTTTATAACAAACAATTTGAATTTAATTAGATCCTCTTTGCTGTAACTTACATATGAAAGTTGTTTTTTCAAAGTTCTTCCTGTTTATCTTTCAAAGAAGGGAAATAAATGATATTACTCAGAACTCCAACTCAGATTCGTAAAGAAATTTCAAGTAAAACGCAAATTCAAGGAATTGGTATAGCCATTCAAAGAGGAAATGCTGCCAGCATCTTGGGAACCTTGCCCAGAGACAGCAACGCCGATGATTTTTAAGGTAGTGTTTTTGTTTATATATTTGTGTTTTTCTTTTTTGTATATATGTATCTTTTATAAATAACTTTTAATATCTTAGATTAATAAAGTTCTTGTATTAAACATGAATAAATAAATCATAAGTAAAACGATGAGATATCAAAATTTATACTTATAGGAGTACGTTGTTATTGCATTACCGCGGACAACAAATTGTGAACATTTGATTTAGCTGATTTAAAGTAAATTGCTAATATGTGCCTTATTTTATTCAGTTTGGACTTTTCCGTACATATAGCTTTTGTTATTTTTCGTAAGATCCACTTAAAAAGAAAGTTACATCTATGTAGGAGAATACCCAACGGTTATGGATGGAATATTATTTCTTACATTAGTATCGGATGCCTGCTATTTTTTTCGCGTTAATTAAACAAAATAAACTCTTTCTATACTCACAAACGCTTTCTACACTTAAAGCCGTACACTAGGATTTTGTCCTGTGTCGTGGGTACCATGGACACACAAAGACGAATAAACAAATATCAACACCCAGAATAGAATCTAAGCTCATCATTCAGATCTCTGGTCTGGCCGGGAATCAAACCCGGAACCCACTGCGTGTAAACCGGTATGGTGACTGCTCCGCCACACGGGTCGTCAAAATTGTAAAGTTATTAAAAAATTGTGAATAGTAAAAAAATGTGATATTTTCACACTGACTATTCAGATGACCTGACACAAAATACATGATCACGATCACGTGCATTATAAAGAGGCAGCAACCCAAAGGCACACCCTTCCACCGAAACGCAAGAACTGCTTTACGCTGAAAGGAAATAGGTATGGTGGTGGTACCTCCTCGGTCGAACTACACTGGTTCTACCACCTGGCAAATGATAGTTTTATGCTTTAATCCTGGTCATAGTTTATTTGTAGATAAGCTGTTTTGCGTGATCGAATAACAACCATCCGAACATATAAACTTTGTCATTTATAATATTAAATTGGATTATTCGGCGACCATGGGACTTTAAGATTTGACAAATGTTTACATTGACTTAACTTCACTTGTACGGGGCTTTTCAGTTGCAAATTATAACCCGAGGAGAGAGAAGGTGTTATATAAGGTGTGAATATAAGAAAAAAAAATGAAAAGTAACATTGTTAAAAATATTTAACAAAAATCCTGACTGCTCAAGAACTACTGATTTCCTTACAAATGATGTATTTCTGTTGCTGCTTTAACAACAGATACAATAAACATAAGGAATTCATTATTTAAGGGGGGGCTCCTATACAACAATCGTAATTTTTGTTGTATTTTATAAATAATGGTACAGAGCCCTTCGTGCGCGAGTCCGACTCGCCCGTCGTCGCTTTTTATTAAATATTTTTTTAACTAGATATCGCCCTTTGAACTTAATTCTAGCAATCTTTATATTAAACGTCGCTTTGAGAATATTTTTATTTCTGCACCAACTAAATTATTTTCCCTTTTTTCCACTTTATTGTCAATTGAAAATATTTTTGAAGGACTTAACCAGTCAAGTAAACATAGCATTAGCATTTTTTTTGCTTTACAAAACGTTTTTTTTTTATTATCTTTAAGATTATGTGAACCAATCGGCTTACTATTTGATCGATATTTTTAAATATACCTAATGATCATATCACCATACAGTGAAGGTGTTTTTTTTTGCTCTATATTAATAATGACAACACGCTTCACAATGCACGCAAATATTCACAAAATATTTAGTTACTAGCTGACCCGGCGAACTTTGTAGCGCCAAATTAATTAATATGTAAAAGTTGAATAACTAAAAAATATACGAAAAACATTATTTTGATCTATCTCGTAACCAGCATGGCCAGTGTTTGCGATGAAAGCGCAAGAAAATGTGTTTGTTTGCGGCATCTCATAGAAACCTCTAAAATTATCAGTGTCTCTCTCCTATATAACTGAGAGGTAGTCAATAGATGGCGCAGGCTTTAACTTCTATACGTGATATTCAAATACTCTATGGCAAGGAGACATTGACAAAACAACGCTTGCGACTGTCCAGTAGCTTTTGTGTGAAAAATTAATTAATAGATTTAATTTAATTAGACAGACAAAAAATTTAAAAATAAATTATAGCCTATGTCACGGTAATAGTATCTATACAGTATTCCAACTCGGCCCTGTCCGTGAGTACGTAGCTACAGGCGCGCTGGGCGCAATTTCGCGTTAGGGCTGCCCGCCTACAGTATTTTTAATTGCATCTGCATACTTGAGTTTTTTTCTAGGTTTTTGATTGTATACATTATATTTTTTTAATGAAACAAAATGAAATTCGTAGTAATATATATATAGGAAGTGTTGAATAGAAAATATGTGTTATGTTTTTTAATTAATAGACTTAAGTAATAAAAAAACCATTTTTATAATATTTAAGACTTAATTATCAAATGATCCACAAATAATTGTTATAAATTTGAAACTAAAAAATATTTGCGCCTCGACTGAGACGTACGTAAAGCTATATTATTAAGTTAAATAGTGTAAAAAATGCGCTCGAAACATCTTTCACTTGGTTATAGATACCTGCAACTACTTACTACTACAATTTATGTTTTGTTGAAAATAAGGTTCAAAATATCCCTCCATTTTTTGTACATATTCCACGAAATCGTCGCTGGGTACTATTAGAAAGTTTGAGGATTATTTTTACAGTACTCCCGGTACCTGAAAATATCGACTCTCTGAGCTGAAATTGTGGCTTCTTTGATCGGGCTTCACATATGACTTCAAGGCCTGAACAACATACGCTTAAGAACATACCCACAAATATAAAAAGCGCATTGTTTTGAGGCATGACTAGGTGATTGTATTCCGAACAAGGAATTGGGACGTTTAAAAATTCGTCATTATCTGTATTGTATTGTATGTATCGTAAATGTAGAATTTTAAGCAACCTAAAGCAGCACAATATAGTC
>DWTU01002108.1:0-11995 GCA_018251515.1 Cecropterus confusis | reverse complement strand
CGGTGGACTATGGCCTGAAGCTCTCTCAATCTGAGAGAAGACCCGTGCCCAGCAGTGGGACAATAATGCGTTGA
The DNA here is from genome assembly GCA_018251515.1 of Cecropterus confusis. Lineage (NCBI taxonomy): Eukaryota > Metazoa > Arthropoda > Insecta > Lepidoptera > Hesperiidae > Cecropterus > Cecropterus confusis. Next base: position 11,921 of record DWTU01002108.1, on the reverse strand, counting down.
CGGTATAAGTAAGTAAATATGTGACAAGTGTCACTGACAAATAAATTAAATCCTTTAGAAAGTATTTACTTTCGGCCACCCAATTTACTTCTGGATCAGAATATATGAACATATGTTACTCTTTCATGCATTGGTAAGATTGAAAAACTGCTGGTAGGATTTGTTGATATTTGACATAGAGATAGTTTGAGCTGAATCAACATAGGATACTCTTTACCGCCGTGATGGAAGCGGGTAGGTCGGCGGTAATAAGGTAGTAAATGTATTACCGCTTTTCATGTGCGGTAGCTCATTTGATGATACCTCGAGATTTTCGAAAAATCGATATATAGGTCACTAAATTATAAATAAATGTTCAACTTCAGTTCCTTCAAATAATTTAGCATTAAGGTTCACAAAAGATGAATTAATTGAAATGGTTTTTGGGTCGCTGAAAGCGGCCATTCATAACACACAATTACCCTTCACTATTATACATACCTGTTATCAATACCATCCAGTGGTTAGTCATTGCGCAATAGTAGTGTCGTCTAGTGCAAAGGTTCCCAAACTCTTTTCGCATATCGCCCACTTTTCAAGTCAATTCCTTTCTAGCACCCCCCAAAGATTAAAAAAGACATTATCATAACTATAAAGCTATCCCTAATTTCTGACTTACATATTTATGTAGGAAAAAAACACTTTTTACACAAAATAAGCAAACATGCCTGGCAAATAAAAGAGACCATCACAATCACCCCCTCCGCCATTTTTCCGACCTCTAGCGCATATAAGGCAGTGCCATCGTCCACTTTGAGAAACACTGGTCTAGTGTCTACACTACTCAGTATTAAAGCGGTATTTGGGAGACCTTCCTAAAGAGCCTTCAGGCGGCGCGACGAAAGGCTAGACGTCTGCCAGCCTCTTTGCGCCGTGAGAGCCACGTTATATATTTCATTTGAAAGCGTTTGTGCTTAGTCGCTTTGATAATTTATTTTACCAGCTAAGTAATTTATTTAAAAATGTACCTACACTGATTTAATACTTTAGCTAAGCGTAATCTACAAATAACACCTTATTATAAATGAATGAAAGACGTAAAAAAATATACGTATATTCGACTCGCCACATCTATTTCTTTTCGTTTCGGTAGGCTGTGTGTGCATATTGGATGATTTACATAATATAATATGTATGAGATAATATTACACCTAAGGAGTGATAGCGGCTGTGATTGTGGACCTCTTGTTCGATCTGAAGCAGTTATGCTGCTCTACATAGAGTTGGTGGTAAATGTACAAGGTGGTAGGAACCATATACTCGTTTGCTCCGTCAATATTATTAATTATTAACTCATTAATAGCTGTTTAAGTAAAAAAATGCGTCAAAAAAGAAAACTTAACACTTTCAAAACATGTAGAGTTAACATAATTGTATATTTAGTTCCAAAACAAAATATTCCTAATATTACAGATAATGAATGAAACCATTCATTGTATGTGTACTATAATGCGTTTAGAGTAGGGTACTATAGTGTATTTATAGGTTGTATTACGCAACGGTGTAATGCGGCGGCGGAAGGGCGGAGTTTGGGCGGCCTTTCCATCGAGCCTCCGGCGCCGCGACCGCCGGCTACACCTTTGCCAACTTTGCACCGACCATTATGAGTTGTACGGTGATCTCTTTGTGCTCACTGCTTGACACTTGCCTTACAATAATCCTTTTCTTGATATAAAACTGCATACACTCGAATGAATGGAACCTAATAGTACTAAAATATGTTTGTATGAATTAAAATAAATTTGAGGACTCGCAGCCGGAGCGGTCACTATACCAGTCTGACCGGTGTAAAGAATGAGTTTAGATTTTAGTTCTGGTTCTGGCTGTACATATTATATGTAAATATATAATATTTATAATATTATAGTAAAAAGCATTTTTATTATTAGTTTATTAGGTAATTATTTTTTTAAGCTTATCACCTTAAAGACGCGTTTATGTATATATAAATATAATTGTGTTATGTTTTAAATAAGAGAGAAATATACTTTATTCGGTTCAACGTAAAAAAACACAAATTAAAACCATATCTTATATAATATTTATATATATTTCGTGTATCTGCGTCCGTATTCTAATCTTAGAAACGCAGGATCCAAATTTATTTTGCGCGAAACCCATTATAGAGGGCTCCGAGATAAATGTAAAAAATGGGACATAACCTTTTAAATAAAATACGTGTGCCAAGGAGAACTCTAAGTTGAAAATTAATACAACCACTCATCAATTAATTCATTAATTCTTAACTTGATTTACATGGTTTCAAAGTATAAATACGGATTTCACATAACCTTTTAGTAGAAATAAAATGTGGAAGTTGTTTATAGTTTATATATTAATGCAATTTCACACTTTCTAAAATAAGTTATAAAGAAGGTAAAATGCCTTCTAAATTAAAAATGAGATTCTAATTCAACATTCATTCATGAAAAACCATTTATTTAATTACAAACATCTTATGTGAAGATTAAGGCTATTGTGATGTTGGAGGTAGGGTCGCCATGTGATGTTAGGGTAGGGTCGCCATGTGATGTAGGGGTAGCGGGGCGGCTACGCGGCGAAGGAGAGGTTGCCCGGAGGCATTAGGAGGAGATGGTCTCGGAGAGGGTGTCTCCGAGATGGAGCAAATCAAACGCGTGTGTGTTGTCTTAAAACAGACTATATGCTTTAATTCTTATTCTAGGTTTATATACAAAGATGGACGTGCTCTTTAAACACTAACTGCTTACGCTAGCTTAACCTAAATACTTATCATTACGTGATATTAAATATAATTATAATATTTCCTTATTCGTGCTAATACATATAAACTAATCACGTATTCAACGTGATCTTCTAATCAACACACCTCACTATTAACTCGCAAACATAGAATACCTCAATCGAAATCAATTGTGGTATGCAGGTATAGCGCTTAAACATGTTTGTGGTAGCGATTCGATTACTAACACACATTGTGCGAACAGCAATTGACCCCATTCCTCAGCTCTTGCTCCATTAAGCAAGTTTATAGGTCTAGTCTGAAATGTTGAATGGCAAATGAATTTGGTATACGGTCTATATATTTTACAATGTAATTAAGTCTATAGATTATTAAGGCACATAAAAGTTTACGAGGGTATAAAACAGTTTAATCAAACACTTGTAAAATAATCAAAGTACATCATTAACTAGATAACAAATGCGGTTCTCCTTTATCGTCACAGACAGGGAATTTTACAACGCATCTAACATGTCATTATCAATAACTCGCTAGTAACTCGGAATATTGTGGAATCCGCGACGGTGTCGCTCGGTGACGCATGAATAAATCCGTGTCGAGACAAGGTCGGCGCGAGGGCGCGGGCCTAGTTCGTGTCTCGGTTAGACTCGGCTTAGTGACTAGTGTACGTATAGGTATTTGGCGGCGCGGTCGCTAGCAGCGCCAAACAATGGCAGAGTGGCAGACAGAGCTGACAGACGTGAGTCAGCGAGCGTCGGGCGCGTCTCGCACGTTCGCCCGCTGCACCCGCTTACGTGTTATACTCACCTGTCTCGGCCAATACGTCGAAGCGATATCCACGACATTATCAGAAATGTCTAGGAATTGTATGTTGTGACAATGTCCAAGGCTGCGTGGGTTCACTTGAATGCCGAAATACCTGATATTCTAAACGATTTGTGTATGATAATAAGAAGAAATATACGTACACTATCGATTCGACCCCCTTTATATTTTTTGTTTTCCGTGTGATTTTTTTTATTACAATGCTTTTTTGGGTTATAATCGGTTAACTTGTTAACCGAATTTAACCGGATTTCCTCGTCTATGCAACATTTAAAACAAACAAACAATATAAGCTTTTCTTAAAAATAATAAAAACCGCTAGAATAAGCTTGCTTTGACATCAACAGTTTTAACCACTGGTGTACAAAATATGTGGGTTAAAAATAATGATGCACTTAATCTATGAGAACTGAGAGAGCAGTTAGTCAGCTGGTTTCGCACTTGTCCTATAAATCCTCTAGAGGTCAAATGTCTTGACATTTTACACGAATTCCAAAATTAAAAATGACATGTTTACTTACTTTTTATTTATTTTATGATATTGCAACTCTATTATAATCTGGTGACACGATAAATAAATAATAGAAATCTTTTATTGAGATTAATGTTTTATTATTTGTGCAAATGTTTGTTAAACACGTTATTTGCTCTGCAAATTATAATTTGAGACCTGCGTTGAATGCGACACCTCATCCGAAAATCACTTTATACTTTAACCAACGCACAAAATTGTCCTTCTTAACAGAATTATACTTTAGTTAGTAATCTTTAAGAGTCAATTAAACATCAGGTTACAGGGTTTTATTTACACAAATTCCAGTGTGACGTCATCAGGCTCAGGACTTAAGAAGTGGCGCAAGGACACTAAAATAAATAGGTTAAATCAAAACAATTCAATCCCATTTACTCGCTTCTTTAGAATATCAACCAATGTTTGTTTTGTAGTCATTGAGGAGCTTTAGTGTCGCCAGTTTTAAAAGGTAAAGACAAAATAATTTCAAACCTTTCCTCTTTTGTTTGCCAACTTAACATTTCTTTTGGAATCGCTATATAATTAATGAAAAGCTTTAGGAATGAAGTTTGCTGAAAAAAGTATTAGGAATGAAGAAATAAAAAGTTTTTAATGAAAAATGCTTCTAGTTGTATTGTATATTGTAGGCATTTGTCAATTAAAAGTATCTTTTTAGTTTTTTATAAAAAATATGTTTCATAATAAAACAATGTTTGTAAGCAGATTTTTAACATATCACGTAGTATCATTATATAAGCAAAATCTTGCAAAATAGTGTTGCTTATTTCAGATTTTCGACAGCCCAGAATAAGCCCAGCCAAAATAATGACGCGAACTAGTCAGCACAAATTACGAGAATTCTCGTATTTAGTCATATTACTTCCCGTCTGGGTTCTGTATCTCGCGGTGGTAGACTTAAGATACCCGAGCATAATGTTCGTTTATACGAGATATTTCAACCGATAGCATTATCTGTTATATCAATACCGTGTTATCAGTGAACCAACGATGTCTCCTGATACGGCTCGTTTGCAAACAGCTTTACTTTGTCTAGCCCTGTGTTTGTACTGTCTGGCCACACATGATGAATGTCGCCAAAGACCAAAAAAATGAGCGGAATGCAAATGACATCAGCATTAATCGGATAATTATTTAATTAATTAAGTTAACATATCGGCTTATTCGCATACTCAGATGTAATAATATAATAAGATAAAGTACTCAAATATATCTCGACGTCTAAATATATACCCAATGATAACTCTGGCGGTTTTCAAAGTGTTAGTAGCAATTTATTGAGTTTTTTTTTTCTGTCATAAACCATATCTAGTAGAATTATATCTAGTATAATAGATAGCATAGTTCCGCTTACACCTCAATCTACAAAGTAAGACAAGCTACAAACAGTAAACAGCCGTCAATATTATCTACTGAGTAAAGTTATGAAATATTTTCACAAGACGTGTGAGTCTGCGAGCAAAAATTGGCAGTTCCAAAATATTACCACAATCTAGAAAATTGTTATTTCAACATGCCCTTCCAATATACCCTTCACAAGTTTGAATGTTGTTCGAATTGACGTAATGTAACCTACCTAAATGTAACGTTAAACTTGTCCAACTGCTTTTGCTTCAGACTGTATTCGTTTTGATTAAATCACTTTTTAGTGTCTCTGTTTAAATTCTTTACTTGCAGAATATTCTATCAAACAAGTTTTTACGAACACTTCTATGTAATGACTTCTTCAGACGTGCATTTACGTTAATAACTAAAGGAAATCTTGTCAAATGCATCCGACTTTTCGCTGTTTCATCGCAATGCTATTAACTGAGTGTAAGTCGAGTACCGCAGACTTGCGTAATTAGTGATATAAGGTAGAAAGTGCGTCTGGTGTGTAATCGTCGCGTCTCGGTGGCGGGGGAGAATTTTGGCCTTCCCGAAGAGCCTTCAAAGCTTCAGGTGTCGCGCCGCGGCCTGCGACGGACCGTCTAGACGTCTGGCTCCGGCGCCTACCATATGTCGCAATCGCAGGCTGTTTCACGTGACTCGAGGAAGTTTCGCACTAGTCCATGCCATGCCACACCAGCTATGAATAGCTCGCCTAAAAGTTGCTCTCTTCATTTATTCGTCTAGTGACACATCAACAGCATATTAACGATTAAGTGTAAGAACTGAGATAGTGCTAATTATCTAAATGTTCTTTTATTTTACCGTTCAGCAGACAATCGGTTATTTTATTGTTACTATATACTACACTTATGAATTTCTTGTCCTACATAGTCCTATTGATTTAACGATGCTATCACATAATAAGGAAACAGAAAAAATAAATATCGTTATCTGCCTTTGCAGTATAATAATGGTACGTTATCTTTTTGTATAATGGTTCATCGCTTTCAAGCTCGTTATGGATAAAAAGATTAACCATGTGAAAAGGAAGAACTTAATCCATAAAAGTATATCGATGATAATGATATAAAGCCGCTATACGACAATAAATAAACGCATCATAAAAATAAAATTTCAGTTATACTGGATCGAACAGGAACAGGAAAAGGGTGGAATATATACCTACCGTTATATTTTTTGATGGATTTTCCACTAATTCCAAGTCATATTATTTCCTCTATAGCAATATCAATCCAAATATCTAATGAAAAAGGTGCAATTTTTATGAGTGATTGGTTGGAACCTTGGTTCACGCTAAGTTTTATTGTGCCTTTAACAACCGATAACGAAAAATTTGATACAAAGTGTTGGAATTTTATTGATGGTATATTGCCGATTAAAATATTGTGTAAAAGATAATGAATAAGAGGCAATATTATATATATCAGCTTTACTGGATTGAGCAGGAAAAGGTTGCAATGTGTACTGTTATAATAGGTACAACAACTGCGCAGTATACATAATAATACGTAAAGTTTAAGTGCTTGAGACTAAAGTAAATGCTTTCGCGACAAGGAAATTACAGCAATTTTACGAGCACTTGGATTAGCAAGCAAGAAGAAGGTGCTATATTTGAAGACTACCTTTACAAATGGATACCCATAAGTAGTACCGTATGACACTTTATATAATTAGGCTAAGCGTGCCCACTTAACTCCACTAACACAGTTTATTTCTTCTACTGAAAATATAATTAGTATTTAACTTATCAGATTCCACATTTTATCATCATCAATCCATTTTTGTCCCTCTTTAAGCATAAATAGTTTAGTCCACAATACAGGCTTCCTGTAACATTATTTTTAGCTCTATATTTAAAGCAACTGATAGCTAAATTGCTATAAACATTACTTCAACAATTGAGAAAGGCATCAGTGAACGCTTTGTCTTCGACGCCACACCATCAGTTTGGAGGACCGAACTTTATACGATTAAATTATCACTGCTTTATATTTCGCGTTGAATTCTGTTAAAATCAAATAAACACCTTATATGCGCACTTATACATACAGAGCCAAGGAATCCACATTATGATATACGTGTTAACACACTTACTGATATATTTATGTAGTTCCTGCACGGTCTGGCATTCAACAATCACTGTGAATGACCTCCTGACATTCGAAAAAGGGGCGTCGTGCAGAGTTCAACTGTAATTTCTATTGATACTATTCCGCTGTTAGAAACATTTTTCTCAGGCGGCGAAGCGTGTCGTCTCGAAGCTGAGGCGGAAGCGGCTGTAATGTGAACATATTGTTTTAAAGCAAAAAGTATTCGTAGCGCAGACGGATAAAAATGTCTTTTATGAGATTGATGTAGCAGACGAGTATGCGGTTCCTCTGATGGTAAGTCGGTGTTGCCCATAGGCATCTGTAGCCAAATCTATATATAACGGGGATTCACATTTACTGTGTGACGGTTGTCTCCCCGATTGAAGTATAGAACTTATATTAGCTCTCTAGCTCTCCTTTTTAGATAACTGAGTCCTTGAAGATGTGAAAGAAATAGAATAATTGAATTTACTATCACACTGAATAATCAATCATCTTGAATTGAATAATATTTAATCAACTCGTGATTAGATATTTTTCAATTCAACTAAGATATGCTAAGATACGCAAATATTAAGCCATATGTCACAGTGAATGCCTTAAGACTAATATTATGTTCTTTAAAAAGAGTTTTAGAATCACTATTTAATAACATTTCTGATGTTACAATAATATTGAATTCTTAAGCTAATGAATGAATTGATAGACATTTATTTCAAGAAAAATGCAACCGTTTTAAAAGCAGAACTTACAAACATAAACGTGCTTAGGTCTACCAAGTACTTACTTAGTACAACTCACTACGTACTACGTAACAATGAAAATTGGATATATTTACAATGACTAAAGTATTTTCCATAAACTAAAAGTTGATTAAATCTTCCAAAGTTATCCAAAATAATTTCGAAGAAATTTAATAATTGGGTGAATCCTGGTGAAACTCCGTCCGTAAGAATGTCGCAAGTTTTAAATTACAACGAAACAACTCAAGATATTTCAATATCAATTATTTTTTAGCCACTGACTAGTACAGAACAATAGAAGTACGTTTTTGATTCAGACATCAATGGCAAAACAATACCGACAACGAAAAGCAAAGGTTAATGGTACATTTCTTCAAAAAATACTCCAAAACTCTGCTAAAATACTATAAACCCATTATGCCTCTATATTTTGTGCATAAGCTATTTTTAGGGGTTCTCACTTTAAACATCCTCAGTGCCAAAAGTAACTGTAGTTCTTATCTAAAATCTCAGATTTACAATCAGTTCTCTCAATTAATAATCAGAAGAGGTAATATGCTGTCTACATCGAACGGAAATCTAATGACCGATGGGAAAGAAAGTTTCTTGACAGGTGAACTTTTAGTCAAAAATTTGCAATGGAATACAATAATAATTATTAGGTAGATGATTAGATTATAGAACTTAATATCAGGAGGATTGCGTGTTCGTTTGCTATTTCAATGTTATAATTATAATACAAAGGATATGTAGAATATTTTTAAACCATGTTATTTTTTGAAAATATATTTTTTAAATTTCGTACCTTAATATAAAATAAAAATTACATTAAAGAGCGCGGTAAAGCGCTGACTACAGGTAAAAAATGCTTGATGCACCATGATTTCGCAATAATAAAATGTTGCACATATCATTAAATGGTAGTTATAGAAATGTAAAGCGAGTTTTCAAAGTGCAATGTAAATTTGTTATTCGGTAAACAATACATGGTCTCTGTATAGCCTGTAATCGCCAATCTTCAAACACAATTATTATGAAGACACGCTAATTGAAGAATTTATTATTCTGATAAAACAAACTCAGATAGTAATTAGATTTCCGGCATTCATTTTAGTGTAGTTCTAATTTAAAAAGTCATGTTTTACGAAATTTACCAGGTGGTAGAACCAGTGTGGTTCGACCGGGGAGGTTCGGCCACACCTATTCTTACGTTTCGGTGTAAGGGGGTGGTTGCCGGCTCACTTATATATGTGGCGACCACCTCAGTCCTCGGGAGTAGCAACGCATCTGCGATCGACTTAAGGTAAAACTGCTATTTTATATGAAATTGCTTACGTCCATCGGCGGCAGTAGCCACCATCGGGTGGACCGTATGCTCGACTGCTACATCAATTTGATAAAAAATGCATATTTTTAAATCCCATATTGACTGTTAATTAAGAATATTGGATTCTAATTCTTAATATATTATATGTTCTGTATACGCACTAAATTATATTCATACTTACGTCACAGGTTCTTTTAAATTTATTGGTATTAGCAATAATAGATAACGTTTGGTTATTGAATTTTGATCATCACATACATGACGTTTAATGAAAATACATAGGAATAATCTCCCGGACAATGTGCCGCCAGACGAGTATCGGATTATGCTTTAGCTACCACCCTCTCGCGGTGTCGACCGCAAAAGTCCCACCATCGGGGACCTAATGTAGTATGTCTGTCGACTGCATTTCGTTGATAAATTAATGCAGAGTACAAATCTCATTTGACAACCCATTAGAATTTAAATATTATTAGTTCTTAGCGAACTTGTGATTAATTTCTTATATTGTAGTAAGGCTTTAGTTAATTGTTCGGTATCGTCAAAGGTCATACGGTGGACTGCATGTTCGTTTGCTTTAATCTGATAAACAAGGTAGAAATGAGTGCTGTATACGGAGTTGAAACATGAAGTAGGACTCCTCATGAGGTACTCCTCCACTTTAAACCCACCATAATCCATAACCATATTGTTATTCAAGTGTGTTATTTGTTTTTCAACGATTTACGTCAATCTTATTTAAATGCATACTCAGAACCAGACTGCAAATATTTGGCGTATTTGTTTATAGCCGTACATCATATTAGGTATGATATCATCTAAACATGCAGTTTTATTTTGTTAACTATTTAGAGCGACGTCGCTCCGTCTAGACATGTGTACTCGATTTCTTTGGGCCGACGCGAAGGCATAAACTTTAGCTACATAGATGTTAAATTGGCCGCAACATACTAATGCGATGCGCACCTCGTTTGTTTCCTAACTATTCACAGTGTCTGTTAGCCACTGAAGAGTAAATAAGCGTAACGACTACTACAAATCATCTCTACAAAACTACGTGTGCAGAAAATCATAATATTTATTTATTGTACTTGCAACAACACGATGAATTTTAAATTACAAGTACGTACTACGTTTGTCTGATTTGGGTATTAATTACGTTAGCAAACATATTATTGGAATACCAGTGTTAATGGGTACAAATTATTCCTTACCATGGTCAGAAATGTGTAATTTAAGGATCGATAATATTTGCATATAATTTTTTTATTATTTAGTCGGCACTCAATGAACAGGAGTATTGTTTTCCTTGTTAGCGTGTTTCTAAATTTGAGCTAGAAAATTTTATTTCTCAAAATTAATGGCATTAAATTTACAAAAACATTCACCAATCTAACGTAGTTTACATGACGAAATTAATTTTAAAAAGTTCATAAGTTCAAAAGTTTTTTCAAAGTTCTTTATATTTATCAATCTATATAGTAAAATTTAATTATAAACAACTTGCAGATCAATACTGGAGTACCTTGCTTGCTTTCCCTAGTAAGTACTCTACTTACTATTGAAAAGTATTTACTGAGATACAACAATCCTTTGCACAATTATCACAAACGCAAAGATTAAATGTAAATAAGTACGTAAATAAACGCAAGATTACATAAATATTAAATAAGTGTAGACACAACATGAAATCACTATCAGTCTACTGTTTCTATATATATATAAGGACTGAGATAAAAATGTTACCTAATAATATGCATAGGTAAATGTGTTAACTTTCCCCTATTAGGAGACGCCAATAAAACAAACTAAGATGATTCTAATGATAATAATCCGTCAAGCCGTTAGGTCTAGCGCATGCTCAAAAAATAGACATACATACACATACAAACACATTCAAACATACATACATACATTTACATACATACGCTCGAACACTACCCTCCTTCTGACGCAGTTGGGTAAAAACAATCGAGTTGTACGAATAATACCTCCAAATGTTGAGTTATAGTTCATTCTAAACATATATCGTTACTACTATAAAAAGGTCGAAACTGTTCTACCTTTCGGTTCTACTATGAAGGCATCATCATCGCGACACTTATTTTTGTCTTCAATGAGCAGTTTTAAATGCTCTAGATTCAGCTTTCAGGCGGTACAATCAGTGTCGTTCGACCGTGGAGGTACTACCGCCACACCTATTCCTAGCGTGAAGACTTTTTGCATATCGCTTTAAGGATGTGGTTGCCGGCTC
>DWTU01002107.1:0-11999 GCA_018251515.1 Cecropterus confusis | reverse complement strand
TACTATACGAATATATAATATTTAAGTTTCTCATTGTAAGTGACACAGTACTTTTATGTATGTCTTATGAGAAATAATATGTTCTTTAAACCGAAGTCAGGTCGGCCACAGATATAACGCTACTCCTGCGGTCTAAGTTGAAACGTCCCAGATAAGTGTGTTATTATTTTGTATTTTTTTTTTATCATGCAGAAGTAGCAAACGAGAATGCGGTCCACCTGATGATACACGGACCAGAACACAGCAGTGCATAACACTGCTGTTATTAGGCAGAAATAGGTGTGGCAGTGGTGCTTCCGGAGTCAAACCACAACGGGTTCTACCATGTTCAGAACTTCAGATTAATATCCCACCTTGTATATAATCATTAAAGATTTAACTCGGCTAACAGTTTAATGACAACTACATTAGCCGTAAAGTCAGGTCACTACATTCCACCTAAACAGAAATTGGCAAATAGGGACAGTAAAGTTTGGCTCGGTGCCATCTCTTATGTAACGCCAAGCAGATCACAAGCGTTCTTTTTCCTCTTACAATAGTTTTAAAAATATGCATAAAATTAACTTGAAGCCGTCCGTTGTAACATAATGTCTGTGTTAGATAGCTCCACTCTTCAATAACAGAACTTTAAAATATTTAAGTATGTAAACTAATTATAAGAGAATATTGATTTAACATACCAATATACGAAGTATATTTGACTGTGTGTGCGTGCGTGCGTGTGTGTATGTGTGTATGTTAGTGTGTGTGTCTGCTTGAATGCATGTGTGTGGATGTTCATACAAACGTGCTTACGTGCGTGTTTGCGTGCGCAACGGCGCGCGAGGAATTCACTGTGTAAAACAGTAGTGTGGTAAGCGAGACACAAAACGGAATTCTTGGCCCATATTTAGTAAGTCTCAAGTCGGTTTAGGGGGGTTTATTACTAATAAACGCTTTCTACACTCATAGCCCTACACTAGGATTTCTCCTGTGTCGTGGGTGCCATGGACACACAAAGACGAATACAAAAACACCTAGACCCAGAACAGAAATCATCAAGATGTTGAGAAAACTCCGATAGCGTGATTCAGAATATGGTAGCGCCAACTATTGATGAATAGTGGGAGGTCCGCACACGTAAACATATATTAGTGATTTACTATAGTTAGTTAGTTGTTAGGGTAAAGTTCGAACGCCTCGCCTGTTTGATTAATATCAGGTAGTTTGTCCTATTCGGGATCCCTTATTTGCCTATGGGCTGCAGTTACCTCAAGGCTACAAGCCTTACCTTCTTCCATTACATAAAAACTAGACCTCCTCGAAAGTTTAAGCGATAAGAAAGGTAACCACGACTTATTAATCGGCAAGCAGGGCCAATGTAACGCTTTGCGGCCGTAACGTTTGGCGGTTTGCCAAACTTTATGTAACAAACATTCGATTACATGGGCGCGCTGCTTTGGACAACTATTTCTCCAGTTGCAATTTATGTTATTTCCATTTTGTTATTTGTTTGACTTTGCCATATGAAAGGGCACCATATTAAATGATAAATTCCAAGCTCATTTTGTATGTTTTTACTTGTGTGATTATGAATTAAATAGAGTGGTATTTAGACAATAATAATTTCTAAACCTTTCTAACGAATTCCAAATACCTACAGTTTTGTGTTTTGGTTATGCAAGGTTAGACCCTGAAACTCGTAGACCCTAAATCATTTTTTTTATCAGATTGTAAGAACAAACGAGTATGCAATCCACCTGATGGTAAGTGGTGTCTGTCGCCCATGAACGTCCGTAAGCAACTTCATACAAAGAAAGAATTACTGAAGTCATTCAAATGAAAGAGAGCCGGCAAACACACGCTTCCAACGAAACACAAGAATCGCGTCACGCTAGAAATAGGAGTGGCGATCGTGCCTCCCTGGTCGAACCAAATACGTTCTACCACCTTGAAAATTGAAATACCGAACACTCTCTGCGTTATAGAACATTTTTAATGTAATCTACAGGCGCAGGTAAGGCTGATTGTTGGCGCGGCGAGGCGATTTGTGGCCACACCGTACACAATACTACTTATAGACTGTATATACCATAGCTATGATGTATATTTGAAATTTATATTGAATCTATTTATTTAATGAAAATAAACATTTATTAAATAAATAGTCATCAATATCTGTAAAAAAATCATCATATTGAATTTTGTCATTATGCTATATTTAGATACTGTCGCAATCTTATTTTTTATGCATATTACTTGTACGAACACGATGTTTCACATGTGTCTGGCGTCCCGTGACGGCAATTTTGTCATTTTTGCTACGCTTTGCGTAGCAGTGTGGATAATTGTGTTTCTGTTCGCCTAAAAATAAATCAGAAATTGTACATTAACTTTCGGCTTGAACTTTTACTTCAAACACGGCAATAGACTCGTAAATTGGCAAACAGGGCCAGTGTAACGGTTGGCGTATAGCCAATATTGCTTATAACAGTTTTGGAAGGCTACTCCTAAACGGTCGGTCACGGCAAAGCGGCGAGCGATGCGATTTTTGTTTCATCTCAAAATCATTTCGACACGTTATCAGATGTAGGCAATGAATGGTTATACATCCATGTTATCTATTTAAAATCTCGGTAAACGAACTCTATTCTTATGAATAATTCTCCAAGTACTCATAGTATTTTTGATACTATGAGTACTACTATGATTTAACTACCTAATCTTAAAGTTACAATACTTGGCATAAACATAATATAGTAACGCGGAAAGTCTCATTTTCTATATATCAATTTTTCGTTTCAAAATCACTAGTAAGTCCATCTCTGTTTCGTGGCATTTCTTAATTGTTCTCAAAAATTATTCATTTCACCTATCCTTAAGGTTTTGTTAATAAATGACCTGAATACCTGAACATAAACGACCAGGTGAATTAGTCGCTACCTAATTCACCTGTATTATGTATGTAGTGTATATCTAAGTATTATTCCAGTGGTTAAGTGTGGACGTGTACTTAAAATATTTATTAAGCTTATTTGTTAAAGCCATTTCCAAAGCTAAGCAATAAAAGAAGCAATCCTTTGTTAGATTTGATACATAGCTTAGCTACGCCGCACATCTCTAGTGGAAAGGCACCCTAACACTCGGGCACATACTCGATTACATGAGCGCACCCAACTGACAACTAGTGGACTTTTATGGCCAAACAAATGCCTATTGGCAGTATATCTGAAAATGCTATTTGGGGCGGAAAAATCGTTACATGTATTTTTTAGTAATCGGGGTTTCCGGACGTAGATTCTACTTCGAATATGTTGGATAGATTTTTTATAGTGCTTATGTCCACCGCGTAGATTTATAAACTTAGTGTCCTTCTTTTTATTAATAAATGTATAATGCTTAAAAAGAAGATTTTTATAACATCTTTTTGATTTTCGTATTTTTCTCAGAAAACCCTTCCATTTTAGGGCCATCCTGGGATGTCCGTCATCAAATGTCCCAAATAAAGTCATCCAAACCAAAATGCCAAATTTCAACTCAATCCTTCAATAATCCTTCACCGGGAAGTGGTACAAATTTTCCTTGAAAGATAATTTAACATGCATATGAATGTGAGCTTGTAATTATACTTAGGGCTTATGTAGGTCTCTTTTACGGCTGGTTAACATTATCTTCACTTCAACTAAACATGTCAATGTGTACGAGAGCATCTCCTTGTCTCCACACTTACAAATAGGGTTGGCCATCGTCCCGAGATGGGCGGAGTATTCCTTCAGGAATGCAGGATGCGTCCTGCGAAAGCGAATGTTTTACTGTTTTATGATACGGCAGTTAAAAGTGTGCAAAACTTTTGTGATCAAAACACATAAATAAGGAAGATGAGTTCGGCCTTTCAATAGTTTTTAAAATATTACAGGTACTTACAATATGCGGTTTATTGAATTTCTTTTTGCCGTTAATTCGAACCAGTTACATGGATCGTGGTCACGGCGAAACCACGATGCGGCGTGACCACGATCGATGTAACCGTGAGTACCCGTAATATTTTAAAATGTATCAGTTCCGCAATAATATTAGTCTTTGACTACTTCTATTTGAAATACTTCATCATTTATTGTATTTTATGCAAACAACACGATTGATTGCTTTCAGTTTCAAGTCATTGTATTTAAGCTGTCGTTTTAATAGTTATAAAGTCAATTACCTTTTGTTTTAAGAGTTTCATCATAAAAGTACTTATATTCATCTTTCGACGTGTATAAGTATTTTATTTACTTTATGGAAAGCCTTCGATTTTATAATTTCTTATCTACGCACTGATTTATGATTCTACCTTTTTTAGTATTTTTTTATGTATTTAGATAATGAATTATTAACATTTAAGGTTGGCAACCCTATCCACGGACATGTGTGTAGAGTAGAAGTAGGGCATTAGTAGAAACCATTTCAACTTTGTAACTGTCGCTGGCGTTCCGACCGTTGCTACGCGGTCCAACTTTTCTCTGACTTTTCCAGTATAGTAATACGTTTCAAATTTTCCCATAAAGCTTGCGAGTTGTTTGTAAATTTTAATGTATTGTAATAAAAGTTGTTAACGAGATTACATCTCACTTATTTAAAA
Source organism: Cecropterus confusis (assembly GCA_018251515.1). NCBI lineage: Eukaryota > Metazoa > Arthropoda > Insecta > Lepidoptera > Hesperiidae > Cecropterus > Cecropterus confusis. Next base: position 7,399 of record DWTU01002107.1, on the reverse strand, counting down.
ACTTCTACCACAAACAAAAAAAGTAAAACAAGCACATTAATGAAGTTGATCAAAGATTCGTTGTTATTTGTGAAGATTAACAGTAAATACACAGCTCGAAAAGTTGGATCAGCCTTACCCCACTCCTTAAGCCGAAAGACAAATTGCTTTTTACTGATATAATAATAAGAAATATAAATATATAAAGGAACTTATAAATTAATCAAATCACTACACAGTATAAAACAAAGTCGCTTCCCGCTGCCTGTCTGTCCCTATATATGCTTATATCTTTAAAACTACGCTAATTTTAATACAATTTTCTTTTAATAGATAGGGTATTTCAAGAGGAAAGTTTATATGTATAATAAATGCATAATATAGTAGAGAGACACTGATAATTTTAGAGGTTTCTATGTGATGTCGTAAATAAACACATTTTTTGCGCTTTCGTTGCAATCGCTGGCTAAACCTTACGAGATAGATCAAAATAATGAACTACACTATTTTTTCGTATATTTTTTAGTTATCGAAATTTGACACATTATTTAATTTAGAAGCGCTACGAAATTCACCGGATCAGCTAGTAATCTATGATCTTGCAAATCATGGGACACAGCTGTATGATACGAGTAGTAAAAGATAAATTTTGATATTCCTGCTTCCACTTGTGACCAATGGAGAATACAACCCTGTGTAACGTCTCACAGTGACATCCATTTTGCTCAATACAACCCTGTGTAACGTCTCACAGTGAAATCCATTTTGATGTCTATTGCTGGTACGTTTTGCTTTGAATGTAACAGAGCAGCATGAAGCGTCGAAATTTAGTCCTTAGGGAGTATCAAAGCATCTGTTGTGACATTTGATATTTTTATTAATTTATTTACAAGTTACAAGTATTTTATTTACACTAGGCTTTTTGTTTCTGTGTGGAGATAAATATATCAGGTTCCATCTAACGGTTACAAAAACCAAAATCAGGGTTTAAAGCCGAATCTCACGAGCAGAGCCTAAATAATGACGCAACATTCATTCGAATGAAATTACCTCCGCCATGTTGGCGCCCATAGATTATAGAACACATGGAAATTACATGTAGTCTAGTGTAGTCACTACTCGAACAAAGTTAGCTTATTATTATTATTTGCAATAATTATCGATATTTGTTCCATTTTTTATGGTACGAAGCAGCAAACGAGCATACAGCCCACCTGGTGGTAAGTGGCTACTGCCACCCGTGGACATCTGTAATCAACCTAGGTAAGACCAAAGTCTCATCTATGGTTAGCCACAGATGCGTTGCTACCCCTGAGGACTAAGATGGAATGCCTCGGAATAGTATGTCTCCCTTGCCACACCCTTCAGACCAGAATACAACAGCGCATAGTACTGCTAGTGGTGCTCCCGGAGTCGAACCACAGAGTTCTACCACCTTCAATATCTACAAATCAATTTAATATTTGCCCTAATAACGTATAAAAATATTCAGAATTAGTATATGGATATGTTTAACAGAACAGTTATTATTTTTAGTACACACTTCGTTTCCCCTCATAGTTTTTGCCAAGTCACTATACGTGTAGATGACCGCACTGGGTGTTTATGTTACACAGGAAGACACTGATACCCATCTCCTATATTTTTCCCTGAGTCGCCTCCAACGATACTTAAGTTATGGAGTGGTGCTATTCAAGACCAGCAGACACGGAACCAAACGGCACATTAGTGAAAGTAATAGTAGTTTACCATCCAGAAAAATAAACTTAAATAAAACACTTCATTTCGAAATAAATTAATAATTCAATAAGTTTTATTACAATGTGAAAATTATTAAAAAAACTATGAACATCTTTTAATATAAAAAAGCTATATTATTTTCACCTTTGTATTACTAAGCTCCAATATTATTATTACCTTTGCCTTTCAATATAAAAAAGCGCGCCATGTCTACGAAACACGAAATCTGTGATGGCGCCCATCGGCTGTCAAAATGCGCGCGCTTCCTGCATTCTTCCCGCCCTCCGTGCGTTGACGTTTTTTATTATTATTTGTTAAGTAAAACTGGATGCTGCGGATGGTATAGATAATATAAAAACCGTATGAAACGAGATGAGAGCAATCAGTAGCCTTCGGACATCTTGCACGATGAGAGTTCTGGTCAGTTCCTATTAACGTATTGATACGATTTTATTTTTAATATCCTACGTGCGGTAAAGGTGATCTAGTGGAAAAGTGTAGATTAAAAATCACAGATTAAAAAGTTTACGTGTCTATAGTGTGTTGAAGTGGATTATTAATTTATTTTGCTTTTTTTTAACTAACAATAAGTTTACTAAGTTTTTTAATCCAATTAAAAAAATCTTTTTTATTTATTTAGGTATTTAATTTTAACTGGCTGATAATTTTCAAGAATGAAGCATTTGCTTTTTCCAACACTAATATTACTAACTTTTTAAATTCGATCATAATTCACAAAAAAAAAATAACATTCGTTTATTCACATAGTTAATCTCCTATTATTTCTCAATATTGAAATATTGTATAGTCTCAGTAAATTTGCATATACTGTTTCAATACCAAAAGAATCTTTCAAAATTTTCAAAGACATGGAGTGTAACACAATTTCAATTATTTTATTATAGTTATTCATATTTAACATTGCCCTTGCATCACTTTCGTTAATTAACATTTAAAATTAACACGGGAACTGCAATTAGCACGCGATTACAATATATAATGGCTCCTAATGTTAGTTATTTTGTAACCCGTTAAGAATAAGTGCCAATTAAAAAGAAAAGATAAGGTCTATGTCTTGTGAAATATTTTTAAATAATTATAACCTAGCTAGAGTCGTGGTTTTGTCTGAATTTGGTTATTCTTTTTTTATTTGTAAGCTAGGTAGTCGTGTCTTTATCGTGTCTGTAAATTCGTTTAAAGTACCAGTACGATATTACTTACCTACAATACTTTAATTTGATTAATTGAATTTGATGGCAATAAATTACTGTCCATTTTTTTTATATTTATTAAACCCAAATCTTAAGATATTAATATATAATTTATATAACTTAATTATCTCAAAGGCTTGTCTCAAATATCTCTAAAAATATATTTTTTTCATTATTGTTATATCAAGCCATTATAGAAATATCGGCCCATTATTGCAATATCGACCTATTATTGAAATATCGACACATTATTGCAATATCGACCCATTATTGAAATATCGACCCATTATTGCGATATCGACCCATTATTTTCTAATTAATTTCAAAATTTAAAGGATAATAGTTTTAATATCGAAAATAAGACTACAAAAACGTAAATGTAATTCCACATAAATTATTCCATTTTATCAATTTTTAATTTTATTTAATTAAAATAATAGGAGAAATTCAAAACAAAAAAATAAATATCTAACAATAACAAACTAAATCCATTATAGCTTCACATATTTATGCGTGATGCCACATTCCTTAAGTTTCAAGACATTAAGTTTAATTGTAATAATATTATTTACATAGATAATAATATTTACTAACAGATAATCTTAATGCATATTACAATTCTCTAAGGGTGCCGTCACACTCACGCGCTACGAACACGTTCCATACCTATTGTTCGTTCGATAGTCACGGTCTTAATAAAAATATAACAACTATTAAGAGGTACCGGTTTTCGTATAATATTCCATTTGTAAATAAAATACTTTTCGTGGCAACTGATTAATCAATATTTCAGTAAGTCGGTCATTCGACCCAATTAAAAACGTGTTAATTCAGTTGATCAACAAAGTAGTATTCTTATCATATTTTTGTAATTTTTCCGCATTTATGCACTGATTATATTATTAATTCTTTGTATTGCTTGCTTTTGTCGTACGCTATCTGTCTTCACCTATAATTATAATCTCACTTATTTCCTTTTATCGATAAATTATATTGTTTGGCTTGTGTGAATTATAGTGTACATTATGTTGGTGTTCATATTACATAAATAAATAGTCGATATCTTGTCATGCACTTTTATATACCATATATGGAAGATTTTACTGTCTTTAATAATCCAACAATCACTATTTTTAGACGACTTAAAAAAAGAGGAGGTTCTCAATTCATCTGTATTTTTAAACACTTATTGCAGTGAAATTGGTATAAATACTTGAAACTTCTACAAATATCGTAGTCTATCCAGTATATTAAAAAGTGACGATTTTACGCTAGAAAATAGAAAATATAAATATCACGTCCCTTTAATAATCGCGCGCTTTGTAAAGCATCTCAAAATGCGAACATCACTATGCCATTACTTACAAAATGCAAATTTCGTTACGTCCCTTTAATTAATCTTACTAATATTATTAACGTCAAAGTTTGCGAGGATGTGTAAGTGTTCGTTACTCTTTCACGCAACAACTCCGTACCACATATCACTGAAATTTGGTAGGCAGGTAGTTCTACCTACCAGGTACCCAGGTTACAAAGCTCCTGCGAAATTACGAAATTAATCCTAATGCATAAGCATAACCGAACCGGGCGAAGCCACAGTAATGAGCTACTTAGAAATAAATTCTAAGGCGAATTAAATTTAATTATTATTTAAAAAAACGTTTCAATCGTTCGTTTACATCGTCGATAGCGCATCACAAACCACTTTAGTATTCCATTTCGTAAAACTGTTCTAGGAGCTAACTCTGCAATTCCACGACTTTGTAAGCTGCTGAATGAGTATGATGGGTTTTTGGATATAAACCATATCACAATTAATGCGTTTAAGAAGTACTTTCCATCAAAAACCGGTTAATATATATTTATTTAAATTTAAAATTTATAACTCGGTAATTACTTAATGCATGCTGCGTTTGCCTTAAAAAGTATACACCTACTTGTTCTGTAATGGCTTAGGATGCATTTTGTGATGAAACTGCACGTGATAAACCCATTTGCAAATGTAATAAATAAATAAAAAATAAATAGCGCGAGTGTAGCACCGCCTTAGACGGTCAGGCGACCTTCGTAGTGCAACTTCCACCCACCCACATTACAATTGTTAATGTTATCAACCTGATATTACTAGTCCACAATCTCAAGGCAGGACGAAAAACATTGGAATTCTTTAATTGCATATCGCTTGAGTCCGAGAGGCCTTTAAACAAGTTAATATCAACGGTGCTAGGTAAATTATTGGCTTGTACCCAAAATTATTGTTGGGTTATACCCAAAATTACCTTTAATAGAATAAGTGTCAGTAAAATATTTTAAATATGTTGAACGAACACTTCGTGGTTCGAGCGGCGTCGCCACACCTAAAATATAACATTAAAGTAGCGAACGAGCATGCGATCCAGCTCATGTCAACTTCATATAGAACAGGGGTTCTATCTGGAGTCAATCGTAGTTGCATTGCTACCCATGAGGACTTGAGATAGTCGCCTCATGTGAAAGTAAGCCGGTAACTACAACCTTCCACCGAAACGCAAGAACTGCTTCACGCTAGAAATAGGTGTGGCGGTGGTACCTCCCCGGTCGAGTTATACTCGTATCACCACATTGCCAAAATTTCTTTCTTATCTTAGTTTAGCGTTGATGTTTTCTTGTTTCGAGTGTGGTAAGGGTGACAATTACACGAGACATTCCTTAGTCTTTAGGAAATGGTAGACTACAAACTCCTTTTAAAATATAATACAAAACTTTACTTAATAGACAACTCATAGTTAGGAAGGATGAATGTGTTTAAATATAAAACAATTATTTTGGAATATTAGGAGGTTGACGGTTCTAAAGTAGCTTACTATTCCTATCAAAGTGTAATGAAAATGTAAAATAAATCTCAAAGGACCTCGACATAAAATTCACGAACTCAATTTTCTCGCGCCCATTCAAGAATTTTGTCTTTTAAACTATCTAAACCATTAAAAAACTCCAACACCATTTCGTTTCCGGATCCTATCCGCTCTTCTGGCTTGCGCCACCGCTGCACCCAGCGGGTTGTTCTACGCCGCCATCCCTGCCGTACCCGTGGCAATCCCCCCAGCGGGAGATGTCCAGGCTGCGGCCATCGATGCTCAAGTGAAAGCTGAAGACCAGGCGCGCGCTTTCGCCGACAAGGCGCGCGAGCTCGCCGATCAGGCCGCCGAGAATCAAAACGAGGGTGTGATTGAAGCTAACGATCTGGTCAAGGAGAAATCCGAGGAGGCCTTCTGGAACGCCGAGGAACAGAAATGGCAAGCGCTGGACGCCTTAAAAACCGCTGAGGCGCAAGTGGACGGCGCTGTCGCCAGCAACTCCGAAGCTATTGCTCGTTCCGCGTTCTTGCCTTACGTTGCAGGCAGTGCGGTGGTTGCTGGTGTCCCGGCTGTGATCCCTGGATATCAAGTCCCTGTGGCACCTGTTGCTGTCGCCAAAGCCGCTGAGACTCCAGCGCAAGCTCCCGCTGAGCCTGCTGCCGCACCCGAAGCCGCGAAGGCTGAAGAGAAAGAGGCTGCAGTGAAGACCGCCGAGCCCGAAGCACCGAAGCCGGAAGCCGAAGCCGAGAAATCCGCTGATTCCGTCCAAGTAGAATCCGCTGATTTAAAAGCATCAGCTCCTGAGTCCTTAAAGGACAATCCTTTCCTCATTAATTCCTTCGCTCAAACCCACCCCGCCGTCTACACTCCATTCGTAGCTCCCATCGCCCCGTTAGCCTACAGCCAGCCCTGGGTGTCTCCCATCGCCTACGTCCAGCCCGGTCTGAAGGCCGTCGCCACCTCCGCCATCCACCAAGTCCATGGCCAGTTCATCGCCCCGACTGTCCTGAAGACCCAATGGTGATTCCACTGGTCGAGTCAATTGAGAGCAAAATAAACGGTAGTTAAAACACTTCAAGTTTTTCCTTTATTTTTGTTCGTAAAATGGTTGAATCCTGCATAATTATTAAGATCAAAAGAAACGTTTATGAAATAAATATTTTTAACAATGTTACTATTGTTAAAAATATTAAAACACAAACCCGACTGCTTATAACGATTTTTTTGTTCTTAATGATATATATTATTAGCGCTTTATATGGGATTTCGTCAAAATGGTAAATTAAAAGTGTGATAATATAAATATTTTTCGATATATCTATTTACTAGCTTTCATTTGAAACTCATATCGTTGTGACAATACAAAAAGTCGTGCCTGCTCTGCCTTTTTACCCGACTGCGTCAGAAGGAGGGTAGTTTTTTGAGCGTACGTACGTATGTATGTCCATTCCTTTGGATTGAATATTTTGATGAAAAGTCATATAAAGCGTTAAATTGAATATATGATTATGAATACGAAAATCGTTTTAAGCAGTCGGGTTTTTTGTTTTAATATTTTTAACAATGTTACTAGTTTCCCTATTTGCATGCGCCATTTACAAATATTATATAGTCTATGTCACTTTCCAAATT
>DWTU01002106.1:0-12000 GCA_018251515.1 Cecropterus confusis | reverse complement strand
AATCTGTTGTTAAATTCTCATCTGTTTAATGATACTATAAAATATCACCAAATTTCTTCTTAAAGTGCTTCGACTTTCTTCTTTGTTTATGTATTTTTATTTCATTCTTTATTAAATACGGCGCGGCTATGTTTTGGGTTTTATTTGTTGAGGGTGGGTCACCAAGTCACTTTTATGACTCATAAAACTTGTCGTAAAGATTTTAAGTTAAGCTCCCTTCTTGTTTTGGTAAGTATGTAACGGGGAAGGAGCGCAATTTGGGTGTGGGGTTCTTTTTGGAGTAGCTTTAAATAGGCGTAAACTGCATGCTAGTTATAAAATAATCTCTAGTTTTTTAAGTGACCTTTTTGGAATCGTAATTCGAAATTCGAAAACTAAAACTAAAACGAAAATACGGTACGAAAGCAGTAGTCGACACTAAAACTAGATGACGCTGTACCCTTTTCTGAATCACGCTAACGACTTTATTTAGTAGCTTCCATACAAAAAGCTAAGCTACTATAAGCTACGAAATAAACTCGTATATTTTATTTACGTTTATTTACGTATATTTACATTATAATAGTACGTACGTATATTTACATTATAATAGTTTATTTCGTAGCTTGTATAAAATAAGCTTTTATAAAAGCTACAAAATAAACTTGTATATAGTAGGGTAAATGCAAATTAAGATACTTAATCGAATTTTGATAAAGCAAATATCTATATACCCTTACGCTCAGAAATATTTAATTATTTTTTATTATTAGTTTCACTCCTGCCGTGTAAATTTTTTGTTACTTTTTTTGTTAATGTCGACATTGAAAATACTGCTTTGCTTAATCTAATTGTAGTAATAATATATTAAGATTGTTTTACGCGTAGGTTGATTGCGTAGGTTTGTGATATACTGGAATAACAAACTAGAGAACCGTTTCGGTTTATTTTCAATGTCAGTGTCGCAATTTTTGAAGTGAAAATATTTTCTCTCAAACCTTATACGTTATAAATTCTACCTTTTGGTCTTTTAAAACCAAGCCATGAGAACCGACCAAGTGGTGAAAAGCTTTTCGTTTTATCTTGGTTCTTACAATTGGTAAAAGTTACCTTCTGGTTTATATATTTAAACAATTAATGCCTAATGTAATAAATTCGTAGCGATTTAAAAAATGATAATCTTCATTGAGTTTGTTACTTCTGTTTGGTTCTGTAAATGTGTTAAGTCCGTAATTATCACTTCCATCGGATAAGGATTTTCATTCTGTAAGTAACAAAAATATGTTTACTCGAATACAAACAAAATTGACTAAAGCGTAAAATAACTCCATGAAAACAATTTTATTACTCTCAAAAACATGTTCCTCGCGATAAAATAAGTATTTTCCGGTAACGGAAATGTCAGTTGCAATACTTTAACTTCCGAATTTTTAAGGTTGCTACGAATCCTTACAAATTATTCTAAAGGGCACTTCCGCCTTGCCATCTGCCCGCTTCAAAAGCCAGACATCTTAGACTGCCAGACTTCTTACAAATGTCAAAGGTTTTAGGATGTCTGTGGAGATAGTTTTGTATAATAAGTGCTTCTTTACCTTTCATAGACTAGATTTAGAATATTACGCTACATTATAATTTTCATAAGAATTTTCTTCTGGACCGCTAATGAACGCAATATAAAAAGTGCTTTCTTTATCATATATTCATCCTTAATGTTATAATTTTGTAGTTTATAGTCCATATATCTTATTATTAGGTTGCGAGACAAACTAAATTTCACTTGGCACGTAATTCGTTTAAAGAGTAATATTTTCCATTACTCCGACTGCCGTAGTCATACTCCCTGTGATATGGGGTGGCAATCATTTCATCCTTTATTCTCTATCTAAAGTGGGTACTTTCAATGACAAATTGTTATTTTTATCCTAAAGAGAAAGTACTTAATATTATTTGGATCGTCTTCATAACATTGATAAATCACTCCGGGGAATATAACGTGATCTCCGTGACCTTATTTTTTGCGAACGAGTCTTTAGATTAAGCTTTCATGTGAAAATATTGCTTGTATATTAGGCGCAGACAATTAAGCGTCAAATTTTGATGAGATTTTATCTATGTATTATGAAAATTATGAACGATTAAATAGAGTTGCCTATGCTTGTGACTTGCCTAAATATGTATTTTTTATTATAACTAAAAGCCGTTAAAATGTAAGATTTTGTTGTTCCTGTGGTATGTTATGGAAGTGATAAGTTTTATCATATTAATATCAAGATATATTTGACAGATAAAATGTGTTTTTTGATCATCGTAAACTGATATTGGTTTAACCGTACGGTAAACTCAAGCTACCGTCACATTATCGGCAGTTTGACTCTTGATAATGTGATAAAATAAAGTGCGCAAATCGTGATAAAGAGCCGCTAGCTTCAGTTTATGGAATTATTAAAGTCTACTTCGATTAGTTACACTCCTGCTTGTCAAAGAATTCGTCTCACAGACCGGACAAAGGCTTTTATCACTTGTCAACAAGTGTGGTTGAACCTAGCAAATTATTACTAAGTACCTATTACTTATGATTACTTAATTGAATCCCGAAGCGTTGTGATATGGCAGTCTTCAAGACAGGTGCAAATAAGGTCTCCTTCAAAGCCGGCATTGCATAGGCGACTCTTTCGATGTTGCAGGTGTTCATAGGCTTTGTAGGTGGCCCGTCTGCTTTATAATTAGGTATAGCGACGAAAAAAGACTTACGTCTCGTTACGTTAGATTTAACATTCAATATTTCATACAAAACGAAGGCCACATATCTCCACGCAACCCGATTCCCAGCCATCTATACATGGTATACTCGTGGTCTCACTCACCTTGTGTGCCATACGTAGGACAGTACCTACGTCCTAGCTGGCTGGCCTAGTACTAAGCAAGGTTGCGATCTAAACAGATGTCGCAGGATTCAGGAATGCGTAGTATTATTAGATTCAAGGCCGGGTCAACGTGTGCAGCGCACTCTTCAAACGCGCCTTCGTTGGAAACGTTGAGAATATTAAGCATATCAGTAAACGCATTAACGAAGCCAAAAAGGAATTCAAATTGTTATTGTTTATATATTTTTTCAAATATTGTCTATTTCATTAATAGGTTGACGTTTTAAAGGATTGTTAAAAGTTAAAGATTCCGGTTCTAATATTATAATAATAAGTTATACGTATGTCTTTATTGGAAACTTTAAAGTGTTTTAAAGCGGTCTTGTGCCTACTGTTGAGACGCGAGGCGTGTACTAAAGCAGAAATACAAATATGAGACATTACATTAGATATAATATTGATCTATTGAAAGACATTAAGTGGATATTAACAATCTTTGCCTATCAAATATGGAAATTTGATGATTTGTTGTCGGTACATATTATAAAATATCAAACTTGGGCGAATAAAAAAATTGAATGGATTATTAATAACGGACGTTGGTCCTCAGCAGCGACTCTTCTGTGATAGGCCTCTCCTTGGGTTCTCGTTCCAGGGGGCTGGGTAGGTATGTCCGTAGGTATGACGTCTAAAATAAATATGCCATCATTATTAACATTATTTCCATAACGACATAGAGGGAAGAATTGTTTTCTTTTTTTGATACTTATTTTACGAATGTTATCTTCTATTTTAATTCTTCTTTTGACTAGAGTTTGAAATATGTGCTTTTCATCGTAATTTACATAAAAAATGAAAGCACGTAAAGTCCTTTCTTCAACCGTGTAAAAAAACCTTATTGTAATAAATATTTTGCTATACTTATTTACGCATAGGGGAAGCGTAGGGTTTCTACGAAATTTAAATTGGAAAGGGTTGTGCTCACTTTTCACCCCTTCGAGGCTTTTCACGCATGACTTTGAAAGTAATCAAGTATTTAATTGTTAAAAGTCGACGTCAGGTATACTTGGACGGATTGAGGATTTTTTAGCGATATATTTTTTTTAGTATGAAAGTAGCAAACGAGCATGTAGCCCACCTGATGGTAAGTGACTACTGCCGCCCATGGACATCTGTAATCAACCATAGGTTAGATCAAGATGGAATGCCTCGGAAAAGTATGTCTCCCTTACCACACTCGTGAGACCAGAACGCAACAGGGCATTACACTCCTGTTATTAGGCAGAAATAGGTGTAGCGGTGGTGCTTCCGGAATCGAACCACCAAGAGTTCTACCACCTTCTATATTTTTGTCTTTTTTTTTTCAGAACTCGTGCTTTGCTAAAATTTATGCAATCAAAAATTTAAACAGCTTTTTATTTTTTTAAGTAATTATAACACCGTAAGGAAATAACGGCGCCTGAATTAAGGCATAATTAGACAAGATAATTACCGAAAACTTCTGAAATATCTGAAGCATATCGTTTTTGTTCACAAAATTCTATTGTGTGCTCCGGTATCCACATAGTTATAATTTTTTTGTAACGGCGGTTATTTTTAGAAAGTAATTTTTGATGAGTAAGACTACAAATTCAAAAGGAACATTATATAAACATTGAAATTTTAAGCTTACTTTCTTACAACTCACGTATTCTATAAATTTACCTGCCTTAAAGAAAATACCATTTTCGTATTTTTATTTAATACAAGATAGTTTCCTAAGTTTAGTTATATATTAAAGTGGAATGTTACCCTAATATTTTGTTACGACTTAATTTAAATCCGCTAAGTGCGACAAGGACTTTCATACCGAGAATTTATATACATAAGTATATATACATATGTTATACCTATATCAGCGAAAAAAATGCTTTATACATGTAACAACTTGTGACGAAGTAGCCTTCGTAATAGGGTTCAATTTAAAACCTTAAATAACTAAAATATAAATATAATAAATAAACAAGAAGGATCATTAAAAAAAGGAGTTACAAATTGTCAATCCAATACGTTACAATTATTCGACAATTAACCGCAATTAAGTTTACATAAATGTATGTAAACATTCATAAAGTTTTACGAACATTGACAAATTGCAGGAAATGCTTTCCGCAAAAAAATCGAGTTTGCCGCTCACAAGTTACAAGTACATCGTATACAATCAGATTTATTTTGATTATTTCAGTTAACAAGTACCATTCGAACAGCATAAAGTTCCGCCTTTATGAACGCATATGCGACATAAAATACTGCGTAAATTAATTATCTACAAATTGAACGTAATTAAACGGAATAACGAATATCACTTTGTACGTCATTTTTTGTGTAAAAAGAAACAAACGCGAATTCTGTCTACCTTTTTTATGAAACAGAAATGGCAAGCGAATATGCAGGCTATCTATCTATTTATCTATCTATCAAGGCCGCAGTTATCGATTACTGCGGCCTTGGACATCTGTAACGCCTAAAATGATTGACTAGCTAAAATCGACCACAATACCGTTGCTGCGTGAAGATTAAGTTGTAATGCCTTGTAGTTGTAGCCACAGATGCGTTGCTACCCCTGATACTAAGATGGAATGCTTCGGAATAGTATGTCTCCCTTACCGCACCCTTCAGACCACAACAGGACTATGTCCTGTTTTGGTCTGAAGTCTGAAACACTGCTGTTATTAGGCAGAAATAGGAGTCGCGGTTGTGCTTCAGGAGTCAAACCACTAAGAGCTCTACCTTCTCGTTTGCTACTTCCATGGTATGAAAAAAAACCTTGAAATTGGTCACATTAGTACCCTGTTGGTACAAACAAGATATGAATAATATTAGGTCACTCACAGACAAACACCGCTAATGAATAGGTGTTTAATCAGCAAAACGGTACGTGTCGAGGCCGGTGATCTGCTTACGGTGAAATTTTAATAACTTTAACTTTCTACGGTGGCAGCATGTCTGAGGGCTGTCGCTTTGACCCTGGCCTTCTTTCTTGGACTAGTTATGATGGGTTTAGGTCACTATTATAACATACCATACCCATACACGTCAAGGTACCAGTACATCCGTTACAGAATTATTTTTGAACATCAATTTACCATAACTTTACAAGATGTTTCGTTATGGAGAAGTGGCAAAACTCCATAACATATACCTACATATCATAAAAAAAGGTTTACAGTGTCAAGTTACTCTAATTGAGCATATGGAGCTACAACAAAGATTTATCTATCAAATAATCGCACGTCTTATAGTACGCAATTTACAGTTTAATGACCTGTTTAAACTTTCTTTCTGTGCGATTAGTGATATAGCCTGGTTTCTATTGTAGGTTTAGAATAATATTTTACTATATTCTTTAAATCGTGTTTCGTGGTCCTCCTATAACCGTCTATCTCCTAGAATGTAAAAAAAATTTATTAAATGAGTACCTATTTCAAGAAGTATTAAAAAACCTTTCATTTCGATATTTCTCGTGTCAAAAATGCTGATAGCAGACGGTACCATAAGACCCGTCCTGCTAAGCTCATTTAATCAAAATACGTTTTTTTATTAGGTCCGTATTTCAGTTGGCAGCCCTACCCGCGAGGCGCGGTTTGGTTGGTGAGTCACCGGTTCAGTGTACGCTCCCCTCTGCCGACGCCATTACATCGCGAGCCGCGAACATCGATCCAAAAAAAATCGCGAATTTATTGTTATTTCTCATACCATCAACTGATAAACGGTTATCTGTAACTCGATATATATTTCCAGTATGTTACACATTATACAAAAAGTTTTTGATTATTGATTAGATAAGAATGATTAAATTTACAAATAAGCGGTCAAGACAGCTGTGATTTTAATAAAAGGAGTGACTTTAAGCGAAATTTTACACGACTATTTTATTTTCTGTATAGGTGATCAAAGAATACTAGAATAATATATTTATGAAGTCGCGTTCAATCTTTACGATGATTATGTCTCAGGTCATCAATGGAAATCGATGTCCTTGCTTGTCTTTGATCACCCAGATCACAGGGTCGATCAAAGTGAAATACACGGAAATTAAAACGAGTAATACCAGCTAATTATAATAAATGACTAAACTTCAGCCTCAGCGAAAAATTTGCGACAAATGTATTGCATTATAGACTGAGACGGAGTTAAACGAACCGATTAAATACGATAACTAGTTCAATTCAGAGGCTACATCTAAATTGAAATTAGTGTTCAGTTTCAATTTAACACGCTTGATAATATGAATATAAATGCATTTCTTTCTAAAGATTGGTGACTCAACAGTAGTTTATCTTGCATTATGTAATTAAGTAACAAAACAGCATAAAGAGTGCTTTATTTGATCGTATCAAGGATCCAGTGTTGCCACTGTGGCGGAGTTTACGACCATATGGCGCGCTTGTTGATATTTTTTCATTACACGATTTTTTCAACCAGTCTTAAGCGCTTGCGTTCGTTCGTTTCTTTACCATAAAAGGGTATGGAAAGGAGCCATGACATGACACGTACCGTTAAACGTTGTTGAATTAATCTACAATGGCCCGTTGATTTTATTTAGGCACAACAGATGGTTGCCTTTGTAACAAAATGGCTTGAGTATTGTCCGTTTTGTTGCCTGGTTGTAAAAAAAGTCGTTTTGATTTTGGGTTATTGAGACATTGGTTAGAGTTGTAAAATGTTGACAGAGAAAACCATTAGCGTTTCAACATCGCTTTGTGTAATTTCGCTAACATATACAATTGTAGAATTTGAATATATAAACATCGCTTGTGATCAGTTATCAAATACATTTGAAGGTGGTAGAACTGAGATAAGACTCGTGCCCAGCTGTGGAACATTAATGGGTTCACGGTACGGTACGGTAGTAGAATTGCGATATGACTCCTGTACCGTCAACCCGATGACCCACTGCTGGGCACGAGTCATCTCTCAGATTGAGAGAGTTTCAGGCCATAGTCCACCGCGCTGGCCAAGTGCGCATTGGCAGACTTCACACACCATTGAGAACTTTTTTTTAAAGAACTCTCAGGGGTGTAGGTTTCCTCACGATGTTTTCCTTCACCGTAAAGTAGTGATAATTAACTTCTAACACGCACATAATTTGAGAAAAATCAGTGATGCGTGCCTGGGATTCGAACCTCCGTACCCTCGATTAAGAGGGTGAGTTTCAACCATTCCGCTATCACTGCTATCGACTCCTGTACTTTATCATAATAAATGTTGTGATTACATAGCATTTGATTTGTGAATAACTTTTTATGACCCTGAGCTGCTAATCGTTTAAAAATGAGGTGAGTATAACGTCATGAATCGATATGCTCGGTTTATGACTAATAATTTCCCAAATAAAAACAACCTGGGTATGACGAATACACATTCTTTGTTTGTGGTTAGCATTTAGTTTATTCATCGACACCTAACGAACCACCTAAAACAGAGCACAAATTGCAATAAAACGAAGCTGTAATGCGCGTAAAATAGTTTTGAATATTACATTAAAACTGTTTAGTCCATTTTCTTATTGAAGTAGGATATTGCATGTTACAGCTTTATTATTGGTTCCGCAAAAACTATTCGGAAAATTGGAAAGTGTGAAACACTTTTTATGAAATTGCAACACGCCAGTGGTTTTTCAAACTCTGATCGATATGCGATGAATTTAGCCAATTAATTATATACGCCTGCATCGTTATATAATAACGCTTAACGCTTCATTTGCTATTATTGTAAGATGTTCCGGAGTTGCATTCTTGATAACTGTAACATATTTAGATGTGTCACAAAGATTAGCCATTAAACACATGATGTTTAGTGGACTGCACTCTCATTTGCTTCTTCCATATTATATAACAAAAACTTCCCTAATACTAAGTCTATTGTCTTAGATACAAATGTTAAATACTTACTTTTTCATGAGAATTTCTATCGTCAATGGAATCACAATCATATGATTCGTTGGCAAGATACGTAGCGCTACAGGTATTTAAGATGGCTGAGTTCCGTTCCACTTGTCTCCACCTCCAATTTTAATTGAGAACATAATCTGCACAGAGTAGCCAACAGACCACGACGGTAGTGCGGTAGTAACCAAACTCTCGCGCCAACCGCGAAACTAATATAATCGTAAGACCTAATTCACAGAAATAGAATATCGAGATAGTAGTTCATTTTATGTCCAGAAAACGGCAAGTGTGTATAGATCTTCTAAGATTATGTGATGGCTAAGCTTTTCCCGCAGATGTGCCTGCTTGGGTAAGGCATGGTTAAAAGTATTCTTCTACTATCTTTTGTGTCAATCCAAACATAAACTAATCGTGCGCCGTATTTTCATAAACTTTTAAATATTTATAAGATTAAATATTTATAAGCCTTTATAATATTAATAAGATCTGACTTGAGTTGGAACTTCTGTGGTGGTCTCCTACTTGCATTAGATGACTGATGTCGTCGACTTCAGCACCATCTGCGGAACATTGCAATTACTAAGTACATGCTTGATATCAATATAAATACTTGACTCAGGCTGTCTGAAGTTTCTATAGAACATGGAGCTCGTCTTACAAA
Source organism: Cecropterus confusis (assembly GCA_018251515.1). Lineage (NCBI taxonomy): Eukaryota > Metazoa > Arthropoda > Insecta > Lepidoptera > Hesperiidae > Cecropterus > Cecropterus confusis. Next base: position 2,566 of record DWTU01002106.1, on the reverse strand, counting down.
ACAGGTTACAAGTATAGCTGCTTTCTAACGACTTCCAGAGATGTCTGAAATAAAATGACATCCAAATATATCTCAAATTATTTGGCTTCCAGACGGTTGACTTCACCGAAGGTCGTCTATTTAAGGATCTGTTCATAATTCCAATTTCCAGTCGGTACATGTTCTCAAACGTCTTACTCGTTATTTCAATATTTGTTTTATTTGAAAAAGCTACGCGCAAACCTATGAAGTCATTTTTAAAAACCAGTTATGATTACGATTCAAATTGGCGCGTCAATAAGACAATTCTTAGTTTAATGTTACTAAATAAGACGAGTATTACACAATAATTGCGTTTAACATCGGCGATGTTTCATGACAAACAGGTTGCACGTAGCCAACACCCTCGGAACTCGTTATGCGGGCTTCTTCTTATCGCAACAAGTATAATGACATACATGCATGCAGCAAATATCAGCTCATATAACAAAAATGTTGGAAACACTTGCGTAACAATATAAATTGCAGCCTAATGGGATATGTTAATATAGTTATTACCAGTATTATTGTAGTATATAGTCATGGTATTATTAATTTTGTGAATAACAGCAACGCATCTGTGGCGAAATTCAGGTAATACTTTGCTTTATTTGTGGTTGGTTAGATATGTCTATGGGTGGCAGGAGCCACATAAAAAATGCCAACAGACTGTTATGTAAAATATTTCAGACTAGTATGTATCCTATTTGTTAATCTACGTAATAATATGTGTGGCAAATTTCAAGTAAATTAGATCAATAAATGTTACGTGAAAGAGGAACAACAACATGAGGCATGAATACATCCTTACAAACTTTCGCCTTTATAATAATGTATGTAAGATAACTTAAGAGTCAGTATAATATAATTATATCAATTTAATTTATGGCATCAGTAGAAATAATCGCGTGTGTCAATACATTGATGGATACATCATCGATTTCTCCGCAGAGCATCCCTGCTATAAAATCAAATACATGCCACGTACTGTCAATTAATTTGATTCATGTACTTTTATTTGAGTAATGCGATTTTAGCGTCTTGTTTCTGATAACAGCACGATTTATAGCAGTTGCGCTCAAACGGATGTCGTTTATAATTTTAAATGCGACGAAACTGCCAGAGGAATCGACGCAAAAATGCGCTGTTGATTGCTCTTTTGAAATAATACGTTGCATTTTTAACACAAACATTTTCAGAATTCAATGAATTTTGGAGACACATATTTGATATTATTAAGAATATTTCAGGTTATGATTATGATTTCCCATTTTAATGATCTCTCTTATTTTTTTATATATTTTTATAATGTGCAAGTAGGCAATACATTAGAACGCCTCTTGAACGCCTCTGAGGACTACATTAGAACGCCTCTCATAAATATTACGCCTTCAAAACACAGCAGCGCTTGACGCTTCTGTTATAAGACAGAAATAGGTTATCGTCAGGTGAACTGCATCTTCGTTCGCTACTCCAAATTATAGAAAAGAAGACATAGATGTGAGGTAGTGGAAGTCGAACCTAAAATTATTTGTGACCATTTTTTGACATTGAAGTCGCAAACGATCATGCGGCCTACTGGTAAGCATGATTGCATACCATCAGGAGGACTGCATGCTCGTGATTAAATTCATATGGAGTTGTGATAACTTCCTCACACATGAATGTGAGCCAGCAACCACACCCTTCCACTGTAACGCGATAACTTCACGCTAGAAGTAGGTGTGGCGGTGGTTCCTCCCCGGTCAAACACCACTGGTTGTACCACTTGGTGATGGTAAGAGAGCGGGGCAATTCCTCCCTCCCTTCCTCCCCCACTTACAGCTATGAAGCAAGACAGATGTGCGTGCGGTGTGTACAGCAGAGAACTGATGCTTTAATTATAAGATACAAACAGTATAGGGCTATGAGTAAAAAAAGCGTAATTTCTTTAATTTAAAGCGTGACTCCGTGGCTCCGTTGGAAAGTAATACTGGAGTAATAGTTGGCTAATATACAAGCGATAGTTTGTCAACGACCGTTGGAGGTTGCTTTATGTCGCCGCCCATCGTAAGCGATCATCGACTTACGTTGACGTCAGCAGTCGCCAGCAACTGTTAACGACAGTTAACGGCTTTTGGCGTTTTGTTCGATTCTGAATGATTTATATTTTAGTAATGATTTTATCAATAGAAGCTTTACAAATAAAATAAAAAAGGGTATATTCCTACTGCATATAATTCCTATTTTACACATAATATACCTTTGTTTTGGGATTCAACTTCATACCCTAAAGTTCTAAAGAATTTGACAAAAGAAAAGGTCTTTTTGAAATCAACATCCATTTTACATTTCGAAGCTCATTTACGCTCCTAGGTCTAGAAAAGGTTAAAGGGCTATTTGCCCTATACAATCCTTTGATAATAGTGTAGGGTTTTATTATCTACCCTTTTTTAAATACGACTTTATCCACGAACAATTATTTTTGTACACTATGTATCTTATCGTATCAAGTGTTTTCTTTTATCAAATTGAAGTAGCAAACGATCATGCAGTCCACCTGTTGGTA
>DWTU01002105.1:0-12001 GCA_018251515.1 Cecropterus confusis | reverse complement strand
AGATATATAGATATAACGTCGCATTTATAGATTTTTTTAAATAAGTATATAAAATAAGTCCAGAAATTAGAAACGAATGCAGCGACGGTACATTTTAAAATGACCCCATTTTGTTTCAGCTTTGTGCCAATGGTAAATCGCTACATGACATCCCAGGGCACCCAGGTGTCGATGCAGGACACGCAGAGTAAACTATCTGCGATGTCGCCGCAATCCATTGCATCCATATGTAAGTGTTATGTATTGTTAAAACTGGTCTAAATATCTATATGAATCTATCTTTAGTGAAGTGCCGAATTGCTATCTTAATGTCCGACAAAAAATATGGTGAAAGAGTCGATTAATAAAGATTGATTAATATGAAATTTTTAAAATATGTGTTTATAAAAAATATTTTTGATAATAAAGTCGTTTTCGGTAAGATTTATTACTAAAAATTATGAAAAGTTAAGTGAGCTATTTAGCACTAAACTAAAGCCACTGGACATATGAGTAAAATGCAACTGACTGCATTGCAATGAATTATAAAAAGATTCCTAAATTAAGTTCGATGCGTCCATAACGTTCGATAGCTTTTACTATATCATTGATACTCATTTTTTAACGTAAATATATAACATCGAATGTAAATAATATAAATGTGAAACTATATGTATTGTTGGCATCACTTGTTGTAGCGTCTCCTCCTCCCCCGCACACCCCCACCCCCCAGCCCCAGATGTCGGGCCAAATGCGCCTAGCCGACTGATCGCCGGTCATGGTACGTAATTTATGTTCATAGTTTGTAATAAACAGATTTTCTTTAAGTCCACCTCATAGTGACGACTGTACATTGATACAGTGTAGAATAGTGTATGATTGCAGAAAAAAATATCACAAATAAATATCAAACCGCTTGATAGAATAAGTGCTGTGTGCAGAATAAGTATACAACCAAACAGATAACTGTTCAGTTCAGAATGAAAAATTATATCATTGCCATTCACTCATTCATTCATCAATTCCTTGAAGTTTGATTAGAAATCGTTATAGTTATTCAATAGTTGGTTGGATTATCGTTTAAGTTTTGTTTTGAAGCGACTATACAATAACATTTATTTCCAGCTCTCGGCTAACCCATATGAAGACAGAATGTATTACATGTAAGAACGGCAGCCAGCAGAGAGCAGCTAAACGGAAGGATGAGAAAAAAATGAAATATACAAAGAGGGCAGAGGCTCCTTGGCAAGAGTCGCCAGCGTGGACTTATGCACAGAATCAGATTCTTTATTATATATTGTGTTTATTTATTTCGCCATTTGATTTGGTATGTGGTCGGGCGTGAAGTGACGGTGTGGCCGGACCCTCGGGCGCGGACGTCGACGAAGTAGTCACATAGCGGTACCGCCTATGATATGCATTGTGATTTATTATATCCACAACTGTGATTTATGTCTACCATCATATATTAATTTTCGCGGTGGCATACATAAATCATCACTTAAAAGTCTCATCATAGATTGTAGGCCTAAATTTTTGATCTCATATTCTAATTTGCTTAGTGATAACTTTTGGAATCGTGAATGGTAAATCTCCCAAAAAAAATTCTAAATTTTCATGTTTATCGAAACGTACGCTTGTCATCCACATCTTCATTAGTCGTAGTGAATAACAATATCTTATTGCAATGCTTTAACTTAGAATGTGTCAGTGTATATGAAGTTCAATAATTTTATAGAACTGTTACTGAAGTATTGATGTATTTTGATCAATGAGAAAATTAAAGGACTCTTAGATAATACTCCTCATAATTAATCCATAAGAATGCTTTAATAAAATAATGTTTCTGAAATTATTATATTGATAATAATTGACTAGTACAAAATGATAACCACGAATGCAGAGTCCTCAGAGGCAATAATAAAGCTTCACAAAATTAATAACTTTAATATGATGTTTATTGGAGAAATCCAGACAAGTGCCTGTTGCAACATAAAATTGGCAATATTTTTAATCGTATTACGTTCATCGTGAAGTTATGTTCGGTGTTCATGTGTGTGATCGTCGCCACTGAGCCGTTCGTGGCTCACCATCTGTGGTTTTTTGTAGCAATCTCGTGGCGATTGCATATACAATGCGAATAATTTGTGAAGCTTCGTACTTAACTTTGTGTGCCTTCTAGCAGATAGCGACGTTAGGCAATATCAATCATAACACCATTTCGACACTTCTTTTTACGAGTTTCAGACATACATATTTTCATATAGAGTGCGTGTTACGTGAAATAGTCGCAGCGTATTTTTTTTCTACGTAGGATTCTAACGTTTCCTTTGATAAACATTTTGGCAGGTGTTGTACCTTTTCATTACTGTATTTCGAATAATAGATGTAATACGTATAGTGTGTAGTGCAGTAGTCTTCCAATACCTTGATGCGACATTTAGATACTCGCGAAAAATCCGAGTGACTCGACGAACAATGACGAGTGTGTAAACGCCGCGCACGAATACACACTCATAATTTTATCATTTTATTTGCGCCGAAAATCCTACACCCGAGTAGGTTATTTATATACTAGTATTCGCGTCTGTTCGTCTGTGCTCGGCGAGTATCTGAACGTAGCATGAGACAGTTGTTTGCCGCGGGAGCGACAAGCGAGTCCGCTGCGGGGGTTCCTTATGGTTTGCCATTATTGATATCAAAGATAGATTGGTGCCATTTCTATGTAAATGATGTGGTAGAGTAAGTTTAGTTAGGTTTGCAGGTCAGGGTAGAATTGGAAATAAATATTGTAGAGAACTCGCCTTCTCAGTGTTATGTACCGACTTCTATCTGAACCACTGTTTTTCTATCGATTTATTATATTGTTTTGTTCCGTTCATGTTGTTGTTTTCAATATTATACATTTATTATACATTTTTTATTTCGATGCGTGTCCATGTGGGAGGTCAAAATTGTAAATAAGGGTAGGGTTTATTTATTCGACGGCATGGAATATAGCAAATCAAAAAAGTAAGAACTTTGATTTGTAGAACTGTCTTCTCTACAATCAATTAATATCGAACTGACACAAACATTATTGGAATTAATCATAGAGTATTTAGTGCAGAAGTATACTTTGGATATAAAAATCTAAATTTCCTTGTAGATAATAATAATAATATTAATATATACATATAAATGTTGTTTGATAGTCCTCAATATTTTTTTATATTTTGATAGTTCTGTATTTGAAACACGAGAAAATAGGCCAATATATGATTTATCATTTTTAAAATAAAGTAAAACTGTATGTACTTTAAGGTAAATTAACATGACGGATGCATTTAGTTGCCCTGATAGTAATGGTAATGATTAGAAGTAACATCTTAATATTTTTCCGTGTTTTCCAAATTATATTGATCTTTATTAAGTTTCTTACCAAGCCATTGATAACAGTATTATTTAGAGAAACTAGAATTTTGGTTTAACGAGTAGTTTACTAATCTTTCAGCTACCAGTTATATTATCGCCATTAAATTAAAATTAAAAATAATAATTTATCCATAGTATGTAGCAACATTGTGAAACGTTGTGTATGTGTTTTCCAATGTTGATACCGTCGTATTATCCATAGATATTATGAATGGAAATAGAAACACCAACATAGAAAACTAGGTACATATAAAATATATAAATGTATATCTAATCCTAGCTTCTGCTCTTGCGACTCGGACATGGGGATTAATATATATATGAATCCTAGAATTAGTAATATATTTTTGTTGTTATCTGTTCTATCGTATGATTGTTTTCCGTTTATTATTGTAATCCATCGTTGCCTCGCCCTAACCGAGCCAAGAGGGAAGTTAGGAGCAAATGGTCCTGCTGTTTTACGAAATAAGCGACTGCATTTTCGACCTGTATTACGTATTGTCTAGTAGGAAAATGTGGGTATATCGTAAAATATCCGGACCTATATAACAGTGAAGTTGTACAAATTGATGAAAGATCCCATAAGCTCTTTTAGCGGCCGATATTTATTGGGTCTTGAATTTGTAAGCCTTTACTGTACCCAAACTATTTTACATACCGATGTTTAGTAACTATACTTAGAAGTAAATATTGAGCTACTTGGATTTTATGTAACCGTAAATGTTGTATAAGTTGTATTTTTCTCTTTCTCTACTTATTTTTCAACCGTAGAAAAGACTGAATAACTAAAGGAATCCACAACTTTGAAACAAGAATACTCATTGAAACATTGGCAAAATTTAATTTAATTTGTTTATTACGTTTGATAACATCGGGACGGTTGTGGTGTTGGACCAACCAGTTTGTGTAATGTTTGAAATTCGGTTTAAAAAAACGTACATATCCTTACCCATGCATATAAGTGTATACTTACTTCCCTTGTCGAGGCAGTGTACTAGTCTAGGGGGCTGCGGCCACCGACCAGTTAACTTGATCGTGGTAGTTTTATGAGCAAATAACAGTGAGCCTTGTATAATCGTTACGTCTAAGGTACATAAATATTTAGTTGTATTGTATCGTTAGATTTACGCGAATTTCCGCTTTGCCAACATATTGCGTTGCTTACATCATAATCATACGAGAGTACAGCCTAAGGATTTTAACTTTTTTTTTTATATACTGAGAGCTATTTCTAAGTCACTGATTTTTACGATTTGTAGTCATATATGATTATTGACAAAATATATTAACCGGCTGTAAGCCAACACTACGAGTTTTGGAGTATTTTACATACTTTTAATTCTAATTTTATTAAAATTTCACGAGCAAACATCATGGCATGATAATTTTTGCTACGGTCATTTAGTTATAGCTCTACAGAGTTTTAATGACCAATATTTTAACTACAACTGTTTTTCTTTTATTGTTAAAATTTTTAGGCTAGTTTATATTTTAAATAAGTTAGATTTGTTAACTGTGGTGTATTAAATTGCACGTGATTTTTAGCTCCTTTACAGCCTCGTTTACGTTATATATTTGTTTTTTATAGTCTGAAGATATTGTGATAAATTTTATTATTAGTTTTATCTTAAGCGGCTGATAACACTTAATGTTATTGTTTATTTTTTGTTGGATAGTTGATGGTGGGTGTGTCGGGGTTGTTAGGGCGGTCTGCACGTAACATTTACAAGTAAGCGTTAGATGTTCCCTATGAGTATACGTCGTAGTGTGATATTAATTAGAGAAGCACTGGCATTTCGTGTGGGCCGCAGCGTTGCGAGACAGATTTAGGTGTTATCACCACCTTAAACTGAAAAACTTCTATTCTATTGTATTTTTTACTATTGTTTATCGTTAATTCTTTAAGAGTATACAACTTATTCATAGTAAAGAGGCTGTAAGGGCATTTATGTAGTCAGCATTATGTATATGCTTTAATGTGATTTTTTAAATGTACTCTTTATTATATAGTATCATCAATCAATATAATTAGCGAACTAACAAAACATTAAATTTTTTTTTCAGTTCATAGTGATTTATATTGAGATCAAAATAAATACAGAGTTTATTTAATTTTATGGAAATTATACATTGTAAAATTATTCTTTAGCGCTCACTTTGCTGAGCTCTAATAAAAATATTATATGAATGCGAAATAACAAGTCACGATTCTTTTAGAGGTCGCCATGTAGTGGAGAAAAATAAACGTGCCATGATATTTGTGGCTATTTATTTTGTTTATTTTGATAACCTGTGTCCCGTAATTATTAAGTACCAAAAATAAGTAAGTAAACCACTCAAATTAGTTAATCCGAGTGCGGATAACGCGCTTTCGGTGATTGGTCTAAAGTAAACGGGCCATGACGTAATATAGATTATGATTGACTTAATTGGGATAGAAATCTTCGTATAATTATATAACACTCATGCACAAGGTACCAGTCATTCTGCAACAGGTAGAATACATTAGGGATGTAACGAATGTCATTTTTTAGAAATTCGCTAATGCGAATATCTGCTACCGACATTCGTGAATGCGAATATTCATTTTTTTTTTTTATTTGAAGCCAATTGTCTATGGCTTGGCGGCAGTCTCGTTCGTACGAGGTGGGACCCATTTGCATCTTATTTCGAGAATTGCCGAGTAGATCAGAACTACCTAAGTTTTATTATTAACTTCAAAAATAATTAAAAAAATAATAGTAACTTCAAAAATATAAAAAAAAAAATTAAAAGACACGCTTTTGTTATTAACTGAACTAAAAAATCTAAAGTAATTTTCTAAATGTTAAAAAAAAATGTGATAAGAAAAAAAAAAATTGTAAAAAATGCTTGGGGTGCTAGAAGTTAATTATTTTTATTGAAATATAAATATCAGTAACAGTAGAGTTTTTGTAAAATAACTCAAACATCACGCATCAGATGTGAAAACAAGTTATCAGGTCGTTCTATGATTTCGTAATCTAATAATTTCATCCAATGCATCACCATTACATGGGACTCTCCCTGTCAACTTTGAGCAATCAAGTTCTTCTATCCGAATACCATCCAGAGACCTTACGCGACTAAGAGCACACACTCAAAAATCTAGATAAACAACTGTATGATCATCTGCACAGCCTTCCATTTTAGGAGCAGTTGTTGCAACGATATCTTTATTTATTGGGTTGATTTTCTAAAAACGACGAAACTGATGTCCCATTTTATCAAACCAGAAAGCCAAATACTAAATTTTATTCCGCTTAGGGATTCTAGGACTCTTATGGGTTGATTGTTCAAAAATGGCGAAATATGTAATCTATTATATCAAACCACAAATCCGAATACTAAGTTACATTGAGCTTGCATTAAAATTGGGGACTTTCATACAAACTTTCATCCCCTATTTAACCCCGATAGAGGTGAGGTATATATAGAGATATACACATAAGATTGTTTTGTCATGGGTCCTTAATAACCATTCAAAGTTTTAAGTCGATCCGCCTTTTTAAAGTGGTTAAAATTCACTTTCAAAGATCACGTTACATAGAAATGTACATACCAAACCAATAAAATCGTGTTAAAAAGATTGTTGTTTTTATTTAAGAGAGGAATGTACAGTAGGTATATATGTTTAAAAGTCTAAATTATTAATGAATAAAAGATGCCTAAGCACAGGCATTTAACATTATCTTCAAATTCTTTTTTTTTCTGATGTTTATATTCGCAAAACATTCGCACAAATGTTACAAATATGAATATGCAAAAGTGTGTGAATATCCGCAAATACGAATGCGAAAGTCATTAAAATATGTACCAAATATATTTCTTTTTTTTATATCATGAATGTACAAACTAAATATTGAGGTAAAGACATTTAGTTAGAACGACGCAAAATAATTCACAAAAATGATGTGTCGACGCGGCCATTTTTTGGTTGAAACCAAAACTAAGGGCGAAACTAGATTTGTGGCCGAAATTGGCCGAAACCGAAACCGAAACACACCATCTGATTTTTATATATTTGTACAGATGATACTTTTACATTACTATTTTGAGGAAAACTCATAAAAAGCAGTAAATTAAACATATTATTATGGAAAAAACGGCAGTCGGCCTAAAAACAATCAAGTGGAAAGGCATTGTTTTTAAGCAGTCGGTTTTATTTTTAATATATTTAAAAATGTTATTTGTGTACTTACATGTTTTTACTGCCTCCGTTACGCGAGGCCACACGGTGTTTCTAAGGTTATATATAATAGTGACTGCGTAAAATTTTCTACACAATTGGTACTAAATATTCATGTTTTAAGGTTGTTATTACCGTCTAGCTATTTCTAATAACTAAACTTATTTGATTGAATCATTTACAGTTTATTATTTAATTAATTTTTCTACAATGAAATATTGTTTATTGTTGTTTGTATCTTGGATTGCACGTAAGTTATTTTTCTAATTGGTTTTAGTATTTTAAAGAATTTTTAACGCTTAACGCTGACGCTTAAGCCATAGAGCGATTGTTGCTTAAATTGATATTCCGTGGCTCTCGGGATAGTGTTCCTTATCGCAGTGTTCCATAACCAAGCGATTAGCGTTAAGAGTTAAAAACAAATAAATGTGTCTGGTTCTAATTTTGTTTGCAAAAAATGATTTACCTTGATCTACAATACAAATTAATTATAAGGAAATACAACACCTTGCGAAACATTGAATTAGCTATACATGCTTGTGTTCTTTATTGTTCACAAGTTTAGCAGGAATATCCGATTTATTTCTTATTTGCCCCTTATATGGAGGATTCATAATTCATGACATATAAAGATTCATGTCATATCAAATCGCAGTCTTTTAATTATTTATCAATGAGAATACTACACCTACAATGTATATGGAAATACTATCACCGCAGAAAACTAAGATGCACATAGAACAAATTTACGAATCAATTGATATCATGTTACTAAAAATATCATTATCAAGTTTGTTCAATCAAGTTTGTTCTAATAAAAACTATATAGATTTTCCAGAACTGATCTCAGCATTACTTTCTTATATTTAAGATTTGTAAAAAGTGATAAGTACCGGAAGTAGGTACAAGTTGTAGTTTTTCAAACTACCTAAAGTTTCCCATGCTTGAATAGGAAAAGAAGGTAATTGGTGTCAGCGGTTTTATGAATAACAATATGAAATTTAAATTATTTCAGAAAACTCCTCAGTTTTTGCTGCCAAAAGAAGCGAAAATGAGCACATGAGGTTTGGACAATTGGAAATTCTTATGAAAGACCTTCAAGATCTGAACTGGGGAAATGATGAAGCTTCATGTTTGAAGCAATTGCTAAGTATTATAAAGAATGTGCAGAACTCCACTCTTTGGGCCACATGGAGTAAGTACTAGGGTGGTAAGACTTGGTAGGTCTTATCGCCCTCATTCATTTATTTTTCAATTTCTTTTTCTTTTCAAGAATCATACTTGGACAAATAATACGTGCTTGAAATTGTTTTGTAAATTTTTAAAAATTAATACTTGTTTCAGTATGGGACTCAATGCAGACTCCAGTAGGTCAGCTGTATGGGTCTAGAAATAACTACGGCAACTATGACGAATGTCTTGAGCTTCCATGGAAGAAAGTGAAACCAGACATGAGGACGCAGTACTGTTTGGCTCATGTCCATTTGGTTGACGTGGACTTTACACATGATCATGTGGATTTTTTTGGGCACATAAAAAAATATATCCGGGTTTGTATAAGTCACAAAGTAGCAATTGCATTTTATGCTACGAGCAACAAATGATTATATTTTGATATGAACATGATTTAACCAAAGCTTGTGAGTGGTTTGATCTACTTTTTATTTGTTAATAGCTCTGTCCACATTTTTCTCTGTTAAGGTCCTGTCTCTCTCTCGGAAACCATACATTTAGCCTCTGTGCTATTTCAGAATATTATTTATCTCTGTGACAAATTTCATCACGATCTATTAAACCGTCCTAGTGTAAATTAATAACATCCATCAACAAGTACGGTGTCTTTCTAAATAACAATATAACAAATTTTAGGGAAGAACCAAGCACCATCTGAAGTCCAACACCCTAAAATGGGGAGTGTGTACGCCGGCAGTTTGCAAGCCGCATTCAGTCAGTAAATTTGTTAGCGCGTTGTTCAGGCAAACTCACTTAGGCCTGGCTGTGGATGAACCACACATATCCGTCAGCAAATGTGATATTGCTGGGTTAAAGTTACTCGTGACTTTGGATATTATTTTTCATGGTAAGTGTTAGTCGTATAGATTTTTGTTTCTATAGTAGAACCTCGATTATCCGAACCCTTAATTATCCGAACGATGACTTACTTTATCCGAACACTCTATTATCCGAACGTTGGTGCGTAAGATATATCATTGCACGCTGCCACCACCGTGCTCAAAAATTTGTAACCGCTCATAAACGCGTTACAGCCGTTTGTCCATTAACATAATTGACGATTACATGAAAAACAAAAAAGAAAAAAAGCATTACACTCTTTTCATGTATTTAAAATACACATATAGATATATTCTAATATTCATATGTAATTCAAATTTTAATCAATTTGTTACTGTTATTTTGCGGTAAGGTGTGGCTTATATAATCCCGTCCCAAAAAACTCAAGTTTCGATTGTCCAAACTTTTGACTACCCAAGCTAGCCTCGGTCCCAATTGCTTCGGATATTCGAGGTTCTACTGTAATTCTCTATTTATAAGAAGTGACAGTCTAGTTGAAGTAAATAAATAATTCGTTCCAGAGATCTGAAGCCGACAACAGATGCGTTGCCACTGTAGACTAAGATCTTTTTATGAAGGAAAACGTTTTTACTTTATTCTAATTTAGTAGTGTTCTATCTAATAGTATCACATTTGAGTACAGAGCCTGTTTACTGCTTCCTCTATTTCAATATTTTAATTTTTCAGGTGGTTCATACTATCTGTAGTATCATTGACGCTCTTGGCGACGGTATTCGTAAATTATAAAGGATTGGATACAGAATCTAATGGTAAATAATTTGTTATTTTTAAATTTTAACATCGACAATATTGCAGCAGACACTTCCATAGAATGATGGTTAAATAATTTAACAGAGATTTGTATCCAAAAATAAAATTTCAAAGGATTTCATATAAGTTCATTGAGTAAGTAAATCTGGTGCCAATAGACACAGATTAAATGATTAAATATGTGCATATGTGGCAGTCCCAAATGTGTGTTTATGGCACTTTTGTTTGCTCAATCGGCATTCGATTGTGTTGTTTATTAAAATTTTCACCAATTTTACAGCACTTGAGTATGCCAAGGCTTTTTACATACCAAAAAACGTCGAATCTGTTGTGAGAGTCACAAAAAATGATCTTCGGTCTCTCTTCGGGATACGTGCGCTCACGGTTTTCCTAGTCATCTATATACATGCTTGGATTTTGACAAAGGCCTTGGGCGTTTCTAATGCCTTCCGACTCGATAAGGTCAGGTGAACTTTTTGAAACACATAAACCATTAATTTTCTTAGATATTTAATTATCCTTTCCGATTTTATTAAATCACTCTGATTGGATCCCTTGGATTTTATGTAATTGGTATAGCGATTACCATACCGAACAGACGATATACGGTGTCGGGTTGAAATACTGGTTGCAGATATCTCAATAAGAAATAAATTTTGCACATTGCATTTCTGGACACAGACAAAATTCACCCAGATGTTTCTGAACCCAGATTTTTCTTTGCAGGATTATGAAGAAAGATGGATGCTGGCTATGTTAAATTTTGAAGTTCTAGTGGATACTTTTATGTTTATGTCTGGCTTATTATTAATAAAAACGCTTATGGCAAACGGTTTAAAGCCGTTCAATCCTGTGAGGGTAATAGTTAAGCGTTACTTGAGGTACGTTGAAAATAAAAACAATAAAACAGAACAATATAGTTATAAACAGAACAAAACACGATAAAATACAATATAACATAATTACGATTTTTGGATTCTTGAATTCATCCGGGAAAGATATGCTGGGTGTGACATCCTTTTAGTATATTGCCGTCGTAATGGAAAACGCAGTATTTTCATGCAAATGATAGTTTTGAAAGAAACGCGATTAAGTGATTTTTTTTCTCAAATCTCCGCCTCATGGATATTGCAATAAAATATACATATTTTTCGGAAAATTGATAAATACTGCATTTTATTATTATCAATGAAATTTAATGCAAATAAATTATTATTGATAAACTAATCAGCTTACGATGTTCATCTAATAGCGCAACTATTGCCTTTTTCGGTAAATTTTGGCGGCCTTTCAATAAAAACTACTTTTTTCTTTTACCCATGTTCCGAGATACAATCCAAAAACACTCAATTTTTAAGCTGAAGCCGAAGTCGAAGCCAAAATACGTCACTGTACAAAATTGTTTACATCGTATTCTGTTTTATCGGCTGCCTTATTTATATTTATTTTTCTTTCTGTAATTTATTGTCATAATTAATAATCCCCCCCGCAGCAGCAGATGAGCAGTGATAGCCGAATGGTTGAAACTCGTCCTCTCAATCGAGGGTATCGAGGTTC
>DWTU01002104.1:0-12001 GCA_018251515.1 Cecropterus confusis | reverse complement strand
GCCAACGAAACTACGAAGTAGCAAACCAACATACAGTTAACCTGTTGTTAAGTTGGGTTGGTGTCGACCTATCATACTGTTTCTTGTACCTGTAATGTGATGTAATCGGTATCGTCAACACAGTGAATTTGAACGTCAATATGTGGTTCGCGTAAATAAAACTATGTAAAATATGTTTTATTGGTACGGCGTATAGTTATATTGTTATATCGGTGTCTTTTGTTACGACGAGGTTAGGTTGAGTGAACAGGAAACTATTTTATCATATGATTAAAAATAGCTATCGGTATTTAAATATATATATTATATGAAATCCATTTTTGTAATTTAGTTTACTTCCAAATTTAGGCTAATTAATGAGTTTTCGATTAAAAATAACATTTTCCTTATGGTTCCATCAGGGAAAAACAGGCACAAATTAAATTAGAGCGTCCATTGGACGTGTTCCTGTTTTTAAAAGCTCGCTAACGTATTTACTGATTGATTGGGGTGAAAGGCTACAATTTAGAGAAAATGTTCATTAAAGAGCAAATGTTGGCGGCAATTTAGACTAAATCAACTAGGCATTAACAGTCTCCGGTCAGACAGATATCTCAATGATAAATATAGATTTCTTTTCTGAGTATACATGTTATGTATATGTATTTGTTTCTTTTCATGACTTCCCACGACACAGGAAAAATCTAAGTGTGGAAATTAACAATGTACGAAATTTTATAATAACAGTTAGTGATCTGGTTCTTCTACTTCTCGTTAAAGGTGGTATATCCAGTGCGGTTCGACTAAAAAGTATCACCACCACACCTATTTCTAGTTTCTACTCCGGAGGACTAAGATGGTTGCCTCATATACAGCTGAGCCGGCAACCAAACTCTTTCACTGCAATGCAAGAACTGCTTCATGCTAGAAATAGGTGTAATGCTAATGGGCCGCTGATACTCACGGATATTCATAATCAGTCGCACACAGGATTTTAATGTTACACTAGTTCGAAAGCCTCCTATATACATCTGTCCTTTACCAAGCCCTTAAAACTAGAATACAGTAGCGCTCAATACTTTGATGGTGACCTCGGAGTAGACCATTATGAATTTTAGCTACAATGTTATGCTGTTAAGAAACCACTGATCTACTTATACAAAATTATTTTTACTAATATTTGAAATCCATTTAAATTGAAATGGGTGTTGAGAAACAAAGATAGACTACGACGATGACGACTCTTACCCAGGGCTGCGGAACACTCGAGCTACATGCGACAGCATTAAGCCAATTTCAGAAAATTGAGCTTTTAATATGCTCCTTACATTCATTTGTTATTAACGAACAAAGCTGATGAACAAAGTTAACAAAGGGAATGTTTCCTGGCCCACCAGTAAAAAATAACAACATATGAGTGATCGACTTAAGACTTATATGAAGTTTATTGTTAGATGACCCACGTGATTAAGCGGTCACCATACCAGTCTGTCACGCAGTTGGTCCCGAGTTTGATCACCGGCCAGACAGTCATCTGAATAATGAGTTTAGATTTCTGTTCTGGGTCTAGATGTGTATTGGTCTTTGTGTGTCCATGGCACCCACGACTCAGGAGAAAATACTACTGTGGGGCTATGAGTGTAGAAAGCGTTTATGTGTATGTTTTATGTTTAGTTACTAGAGTATATACAAGGGCAGTAATAACCTCATTCAGGTGGGCCATATGCTAATTTGCTTCATCTTTTATGTAAAAATAAAACACACTATCAATCAGCAACACTCACATAGTGCTAAAGATAATGGCAGTATTCACTTGAACTAAGCAAAAATACTAGTACAAAACGGTACAATTTAAGAGGTGTTTTAAAAGAAACTCCGTTCTTTAAGGAAAGCTTTTAACGTTTGTTACATCCTTGCAAGGAATAAACTATACATTCTAAAGGTGAGTACTGACCGAGTACGTTAGTGTAAAATGTAACAGAGCTACAAAATGAACTTAGCATTCGTATAATAGGTCTAGGCGATGTATATGCGAATAACTTACAATACAATCGCGGCATTGTTAAACGACCAATCTTGAAAGGAAATTGTTATTTTTATAGAAACATGCATGGTCCCTTAACGGTAAGTGGCCACTGCCGCCCATTTATAGCAGTTACAAATAAACCCTTTTCACAATCCTTTAGACAGCAGTTGCAAGTCCCATGCTTCCTTCTTATGTCCTCAAAATGGTTCAAACCCATACAAAACAATGTGAATAACATTATTATATAACAAAAATACCCGAATTGTGCACCTAAAATTAAAACTCGAAAAGGTTTACTATCTCTGTACCCATTCTTCTTACTATCTTCTTACTACTACGATGTTCACGGGCAACGTGGCCATTTACCATCAAATGAAATGCATGCTCGTTTGTTTCTTCCTTTAAATAACTGAATTGCTAACACTGAATCATTATTCGTCCGGTTGCATCGACTGCCATTGGTAGAATGATCCGTAGCTGCTTCCGACTGACATCATCGAATCGATTCGATTATAGTTAGACTTATCGATTACAATATAAACATACCGATTTTAAAAGTAATAATTAAATTGTGTTTAAGTCTATAACAATAATTATAATACTAAGTTGAAACTCAAATAAAATTAAATAACTCTGACTTCTTCAAATAATACGTGTTTGCTTCATAAAAAAAATATACGTGACGAATATATAACCTCTTTCATTTGGGAAGGCAGTTAAAAACGCACAAGTCAGTATCCTGCTTTAGAAACTGCGGTGAAAAAGAGTAATGGCCTTTTTGTAAATCGGAGTAGCGTAACAGGTACCCTGTGGCATTAAACTAAAAGCTTGCAATGAAAGATACTGTTATGGACCAGGTATTTTGTGTTACGTACGTGAATTAAATGGCTCGTGTTTGTATTCAGATTTTCAACTGTTTTGTTTATCCAGTTAAAACTTGTTTATTTAAAACCGTGGAGTATCAATCTGTTTTTGTTATAACAGCTGTGTTGAGTTCTGCTATATTTGGATTTAAATAATGTAGTACATTACACTCACACTTTTGAAGGGGAACCCGCTGTCGTTCACCTTCGAAGGCACCAACGACACACGTATTTCTGCCATATTACAGTAATGCTATGTTCTGGTTTTAATGGTTGTAAGGAAGTCTTACTTATCCGAAGCTTTGGCGTCTATGGGCAGAAGTGGCTTCTGTCCATAGATGGATGGCAGGCTCGTTTGCTACTTCAGTACTATAGCCTATAAAAAAACAGCATTTCAACCTAGTCCTCGCGAACGCGATGTAGCGCCCAATAATAACGTATTAAGACAGTACATGTGACCTATAATTTAATGACCTGAAGTAGGCTTTAATTATTTTTTGGCTTAACTTACACGTCTCTTTAGTGTACTGCATACTCATTTTTTACTCTAGTTAAGTAAGAAATAGTATCTCGGGGCGCCTGGCAGATGTGTAACATCGAAATTATTTGCACAGGTAATATGCATAGAAGGATAGTTCAGAACACGAAATGAATATTCACCAAATAAATATTTAAATATTTTCAAAAACAGTGATTTAATTTTTTGCAGTTGGCCAAATGTACCATTGTATTACTGGAACAAATGTCTAAATTACATGAGTCCGTTTCTATTTACGAACTATTAAACTTTTTTTTAATTCCTTTTCATTAGTATCATTCATTTAAATCGACGTTTTTATACAGGCAGATTTCCATAAACACAGTCTCTCATGGTACCAAAGCAACATGAACAAGGACAAATTAATATCCCGTATAGTACATAATATCATATAGCGTGACGAATGCCATGGCGATGCGTTGCCACGCCAACAGTTGGTCTCACTCGCCGCTATAGATTTTTCACCTCAAAATATGAGAAAGTCTCGTCGCTACTATAAATCGTAGGTAGGTAACCAATCTCAGGCAGGCTAGGCAGACGTATTAATAATTAATTTAGATTTCTGTTTTGAGTACAGGCGTTTGTATCTTTGACGTTGAGAGAGGACTTATGATATCTACTCTCATATCTCATAAATCACCTGACATACTTGCTTTTTACTTTGTTATGACTTTGGTACGACCCGCGTGGCGGACGCAATTCCGGTCTGACACGCAGTGGGTCCTGGGTTCGATCCCCGGTCAGACAGACATCTGAATGATGAGTTTAGATTTTGCTCTGGGTCTGGTTGTTTGTGTATTCGTCTTCAACACAGGAGAAAATTCTACTGTGGGGCTATGAGTGTAGAAAGCGTTTATGTTTATGTGTATAACCTGTGGTGACTCGTGTAACAAATAGCTTTCCTAACAGCCAAGGAAGTTCAGGTTCGACCTCCGGCTAGTGAAACGTTAAAACTATAGAGTTCCACTGTATGTATTACGTATTATGTATTACGTATTTTATATGGCATCATATATGGTAATGTGTGTAAAAAGAGTGGTTCCTATCCACATACCATCAAAAGATGGCACCACTAGTATTTCTAAAACACGCTATTGAATTTTCCAGGGTAGTAGTGAGTCTACTTTTGGCTTGCCGGAGAAAGTCCCCCCGCCGCACCTATTTCTAGCGTAAAGCAATTCTTTCGTTTCGGTGGAAGGGTGTAGTTCCCGGGTCAATTTCCTACGATGCCACCATTTTGGTCCTCTAAGTGAAGTTGCATACAGATGTCCATGGGCCGCAGTGGCCGCTAGCTTTTATTTGATACCCATATTGTAGTGATGATAAAAAAGGCGAACCTACCCCCCCCCCCGCCTTTTCCCCTATCGGCAGGCGCCATTTTTTTTAAATTGTATATTGTCTTTGTCACTTTCCAAACTGAGACAATTCTAATGATATGTCCTACTTCATAATCCGCCAAGGCGTTTGGGTTGTAGCGCGTGACAAAGAAATGGTCATACATTCAAAAAAAAACAAAACATACATACATACGCTCAACATTACCCTCCTTCTGACGCAATCGGTTAAAAAATATATAAACTAGGTTCGAACTGAGATTGTTTTCCACTAACAAAAAATTACTTAAACTTATTTTACCATATAAACGCTATAAACGCTTTAAGCGTTGAAACGTTTAAAGCGTTTATTCCTTATTTACTAGTTCGTGTAAAGACGGCACTGAGGTGAGTACAATTGGGTGTGTACCTAATCCTTATGGATTCAGCAAAATAAACACGTTTCGGGAAAAATGGATCGACGAAACATGCTAATGTAGATCCCCGGTGAATAAAATAGATGGACCGCCATTTATCTGGGATTGTACGTAGCCCTGAATAAAATCTAGGTAAATATCACGTTAGGAACATAATGTTGTGACGGCGTGCCTTGGCTCTGTTCGGAAAATAGTGTTCAATTTTCCGAGGTGAAATGGTCAGAGTGTCTCGTGTGGGTTATCTGTTTCGTAAAGAAAATGAAAGATGTTATCGCTAATGAAATCTTTAAAAATGTGCTACATTATTTTTGTAACACTGGGAATCCAGCTATATGTATCACTGCTCTATCTAAGTCCAGGTATCTTGTAAGTAAGTAATTTGTAGCAAATGAGTCGTATACCGGTATGTGAGCATGCCGTTCATATTTTTTTTATCACATTGAAAGGTAGAAAGGAAAAGGATCCCAGTATTCTGGAGTAGCAACACATCTGTGATCGACTTCAGACAGAAACCCTATTCAATATGAAGTTGCTTACAAATGTCCATGAGCAGCAGTAACCACTTTTTCGACATACTTTTCCGAGGCATTCCATCTTAGTCCTCAGGGGTAGCAACGCATCTGTAGCTAACTTTGGGTGAGAGTTTGATCTTACCTAGGGTTGATTACAGATGTCCATGGGCGACAGTAGCCACTTACCATCAGGTGGGCTGCATGCTCGTTTGCTACTTCCATACTATAAAAAAAAATTACGTATGGTAATGTTGCCTCGTGTCTAATCACTGAGTCGTTTACCTTTACCATTTTTATAAAGCTAAAATTGTTATAGTAGTAACCTCTTCAATCAAACCGCTAAAGATTTATATATACACCATTGAAGTACATGAAACAGACAGTAAACTAAAATATATGTATTTTAAAGCAAACATGCATCAAACATGCAGAACATTCTCATCTACACCAGTTTTACAATGACACAGCTTTGTAAACTTGTCGCAACTCACACAGAATATGTTATTTGTATAACATACGTCAGTTCAGTTTAAAACGATTCGCCTTATTCTCCTGTATTATTCAGCCTTATTTTAACATTCCAAGCTAACATTCCAAAACTAAATCGCTGCTTTGTAAGCGATACTAAAGCATAGCGACTAAACGCTTGAGGTGCATTGAAGTAGTTATTTTCGCTTTATTGTCGAGAACGCTTAGCAGTTTCATCAACATAAGGGAACATTATGATTGTAGCATGCCGTAATAATGCCACTGGAACGAACCAGATGGGTACTAAATTGTGGCTTAGTCGAATACGGTCAGCTGTGATACATTAACAAGAGTCGCAATTCCGAGGAGGTTCACGAGATTCACAGCACACTTTACAAGTTGGCTTAAGCAATAAAGAGTAGCTAAGCTTTCTCTTTCGATTTCAGTTTCGACCCTTTTTGATGGTCTTAATAGGTTTTTAAATAAATTAATATATACTAAAATAAACAAGCTAAATAAATCAAATCTGGCAAAACTTGCGACAAGCTTGTGTAAATGTAATGTAAATGTGTTTGAAGGTGGTAGAACTCTTTGTGTTTTGACTCCGGGAGCACCACCACCACACCTATTTCTGCCTTATAACATCAGTGCTATGCGCTGTTGTATTCTAGTCTGAAGGGTGTGGTAAGGGAGACATACTTTTTCGAGGCATTCCATCTTAATCCTCAGGGGTAGCAACGCATCTGTGGCTAACCTTAGGTGAAACTTTGATCTTACCTAGGGTTGATAACAGATGTCTATAGGCGGCAGTAGCCACTTACCACCAGGTGGGCTGCATGCTCGTTTGCTGCTTACGTACCATAAAAAAAATTATATGACATAAAATTGTACAATGCAACAAAATGATGGGTTTGACTACATCAAAGTATTTTTTTTTCTTTTCAGTGCATTGAAATAAAAACTTTTTGATGAAATTTTTGTTTAATAAAAATAAATAGACTCAGACATTAAAATATTAATTCGAACAAGGACATGTTACTTTTTAAGTTTTATTTTAGTTCCATATATTTGCACTTTGACTTGGTCAGACTAAAAATCAGCTTCATATCACGGTTTTCCCAGCTAATGCTGAGTCTAAACCCTTTTTCGGGCAACAACGTTGTTTTCATTATATTTTTTATTATATTATATTGTGTTTAGTTATATTAGTTTCCTTTTAGTTAAACATTGCTGTTGTTATTTCACGTAAAGGATCCATTAATTCTTAGTGTTAACTATAAATAACTTACACACACGTAACACAACGTTAAAACTGATATCTATGAATAATTGTAAGCAATCCGTTGAAGTGATTCTCAATACAATGATGAAAAAGCTCATACAAAACAAAACTTTTAATACGAGCGAGTTGCATCATTATTATATAAATTCTATGATTAAAGCGGCTTACTAACACTCAGGCTATATTAATATTCAAATGATTAGTTTTTTAAGAAAATAATCAAGACTTATTTACAAATAATCCTCGAGTGAATTATTTTAAATTCTCATACTGTTCTACGTGAGAAGCTGAATGAAAGTTTATGTTAATGTATAGGCATATAAAATAAACTTAGCTAAGCCGAGATTAAGCTCAACATTTGAAAGCAAAACACGCAATGTAAAGTTGTTAGAGTATTTTGAACTACCAGATAACATTAAAGGCTTGCACTCCAACTAAGCTAAGGCTATGTCTTACGTAATCTCTTACGCAGACGAATTCTCACGATCAAAACTCTTGCTGAAGATAAATATTTTGTCAACAATTTCCAAAGTAGTACTTTGTAAATGCGTAAAATATTATATATATAGAATAAAAAACGCTTTCTACACTCATAGCCTCACATAAGAATTTACACAAGTGTCGTGGGTGCCATGGAAATACACAAAAATGAATACACAAACACCCAGACCCAGAAAATGAATCTAAATTCATCATTCACTGCGCGTCAAACCGGCATTATGACCGCTCCGCCACACGGGTCGTCAATGTACAAAACTTGGTGTTATCTAATCATTTACATTGTGATGTGTATTTTGGTCAGTGCCGTATGATATCGGTTTTGAATGTCACCACTTACATTGATAATAAACCCCAAAAAGCATACTATAGATATTAGCCCTCAGAATAGAGAATACCTAACCCCCTCACCCTGAACCTCCCAAGCCCATAAACACAACAATAGCCGATATTACACACATCGTCCCCATTGGTGGAGACCAGAACCTCACCATAGCACAACCATCACAAGGTATCCCCGCGTCGGTCGTGCATCGCCAGTGCCCCACATTAGCGTAACTGACCTAAGCCGGAGTCCGTACCTCACAGCTGGTGCCGTAATCCCTATTTAACAAGGGGTGGAAAGCTAGGACTCCGTTCTAAGCTGAGACTGCAAACGTCCTTCCCTCTAGCAAGGAAGGGATCCGGCACCGGGGACCAAAAGACCATAGATACTCACTCTCCCAGCCTATACTCTTCTTGTCCCGGCTGACCTTTAGGCTCGCCACAAAAACCCGATAGGGCCAACCGCAACTACACAATTCGAAAATAAAGGTTTTTGTGTCCTTTTGGAGTTGGAATAAAGATGCTTAGCTACTCTTGTAGATTAATTTAGAATACCTCTTGTAAGATTTTCTATGTCCCCATTAGTTTCACTTTAAACAAGATCATAGCAGCGCTCAAGACTGACCATATCGATGATATGGTCAGTTAACGTTTCCGTACTCAAATCACAATGAATTCTAACGTTTCTTTCTTGGTATAGCAATCTCAATATCTTAATTATATGTAAGTATACATCTTTGAAAACTTTGTTTCTATGGAATTATAACTTCAAATTTATCAGTTTAACATTTATAACTAATAAGTAAAACTAATCACACATCCTAACTATTCCACTATATCGAAGCAGTACGCGAGAACTCCCGCATCTAGGTGTTTGATTTGATTGTTCAAGTTGTTCTGCTAAATTCCGACGTTCTAAGAAAAGTAAGTGCTTGGTATCGCAACTCTATTATTCTTTTATTGATTAAACAACATTCCTTGATTGTTTATATCTTTTTACGGGCTTATCTTCTAAATGAATTTAAAAGTGTCGTAAGTTTGTAGTATTTGTCTATATTGTAATGGCATCACAGATTATAAACATTACAGCTTCGTATTTGTAGGTAGAATTAATTAGGATGGTTTAGTTATTTAGAATCCATAGGATTTATAGTATTTTTAAGAGTTAGTTAGTAAATTATGAAAAATGTTAGATTTGTCGCGTTTTTACCTAACCGTGTCAGAATGGAACATTGTGTTCGTACAAGTATTATGCATAAAATACAAGAATTTGATAGGAACTAAATATAAAGCATAATGAAAGTAACGCCATCTACAAACAGTATCCCGCACTAAATCGACCTAACACCGCAGCCCACTTAGTTTTGTTAGATACTTATTAGTTCCGAAAAAGTTTAACAGATGGCGCTATAATAAATACGGCGTGGTGATCACACGCAACAATCAGGTTTATGTGCGCCTATAGATGTTTCACATAAAAGAAAACACTTTGTAAGCAGTTAGGTTTTAATTAATATTTTTAACAATAAAACAAAACAAACAAAAGCCATGACGCACGGACTGAATAATATCTCATCTAGGAAGCAGCATCGAAAGCATCGGTCCAAGGTGTTTCAATTGTTCAAGTTGTTGTCTGAAGTTCCTACGTTCTAGATAAAGTACGTGCTTGTTATTGCAATCTGCTATTGTCCTATAGTTTAGCTAACTTTCCTTTGTTGTTTAGATTTATGGCAAAACTTTAGATAAGATAACTTTAATAACTAGTATGTTATTGTACTAAGGTATTATGGATTCTCTTGGAATTTAAATCTTCTGGCACATTATAAAAAAATTAAGAATGATCGAGACGATGATACTTTTCAGTTACATAAATAAGAGACAGTACGGACAGACAACGGATACAGCTTAATATGATGATAAATGATTAATGATGATAATATGATTAATTATAGATTAGCACTAAGAAAGATTTTAACCTATTGCATAGCTTTTATGGCGCGCTTTGAGCGCGGCGAACGAATCAAGAAATTCCGTAACGAAAATAAAACCTAACACCGGGGGGGGGTTTGTTTGTTAGGTTTTATTTTATTACCCTCTTAAAACGATATTGACTTCTCATTTATTCAATAAAATAATAAAAATGTTTTCTTATCGGTCACCACGTTCAAACAGTGTAACTTGAATTAATATCAAAGAACAAACTTGAATTAATATAAACGAAAAAAAAGATACTGCATAAATAAATTAATAATAATAATCGCATGAGTTGATAAAAAAATGCTATGCAATAGCTTTTCCGCGGCAGGCCCGAGTGCCGCACGTTTTTTTTTTTAATAATATATATCCTACAGAGTCAAACAATATTATGATACCTGTTGTAATATAAATCTTGTTCAATAAGAATGCACAAAAAGGATGTAAGAAAATTAAACAAACTAAAGAAGGCAGCTACAATGAACTTCGTTGCAACAAAATTTTTGTTATAACGCTCGTTATATAGAATCATTTCATCGATATATCTCTTGATACCCTACCTATTCTTCTTTTCAGGGTTACTTTTACTTTGCACAGTTTTCGAAAGAAAAGGCTGACTTGCGATATGATCGCCTTTCTATTGTTTTAAAATTTGTGTTCATGTCCATTGTTATTTCTTTTTTTTATAGTATTGAAGCAGCAAACGAGCTCACAGCCCACCTAGTGGTAAGTGGCTACTGCCGCCCATGGACATCTGTAATCAACCCTAGGTTAGCCACAGATGCCTTGCTACCCCCTGAGGACTAAGATGAAATGCCTCGGAAAAGTATGTGTCCCTTACCACACCCTTCAGACCAGAATACAACAGCGCATAGCACTGCTATTATTACGCAGAAATAGGCGCGCTCAAAGTAACTTAGTTATATAAATTTGTATTGCAGTATATATAATATGATTAATTATAAAATCACATTATTTTGGTATTTGATTGAATTGGATAAAATATGATTCGGAAAATCATATTTTAATGACTTCACAGCTATTTGCTTTTGGACTTGTTAATTAATGTTTCCATTTATTTTACTCAAATTAATTGCTCACTAATAAGAATACTTCAAACAAAATCACGAAAATTCATAATTCAAGATCACTGAAGCCTCGACAAACAAGCGTAATTAATGGTACAAAATTCATTAATACTTCAGTACTAACTTAACGCGGCTTTTCTTACCTGGCCGAACAGTTCTCGAGAGGCGATAATATTGTCATCCGTACATATAAGAAGATATTTGCGCGTGTCTATACATCGCATTTATTTGCAAGGAATACGGAAAGAATTTCGAGGGATTGAGAATATGGAAAGATAGATTTTATATTTTATTTATATGTTAGACTTTTCGTTTGTCTGTGTGTTTTGTATCATATCAACCCAAAACTACATATTGTAATTTAAAGAATGGAGTATACATATTTAGTTCGTATCCTAATGTTTTATTAAAATCCATTTGCTGTATCAAACTTACTACCATTTTAAGTGAAGTTACTTTTTTTAAACGCGGGCTTTTTTGTTAGTGAGTACATTTATGTGCTTCTTTATTTATTTACTGTTCTGTTTTTATGGCTGTATAATTATTATTGAAAAATAGTTCAAAACTGACTTTCCAGATATTACATTCATCGCACGTACGTACATACGTATACTTTTTAGCTGTTTTCCGCATGTTTATACGCGTATAATGTAATACAAAATATTACAAATGTTCAACTTCATTATAAAGGAAATTCTC
>DWTU01002103.1:0-12002 GCA_018251515.1 Cecropterus confusis | reverse complement strand
TTGACGACCCGCGTGGCGGAGCGGTCACCATACCGGTCTGACACGCAGTGGGTCCCGGGTTCGATCCTCGGCCAGACGGACATCTGAATGATGAGTTTAGATTTCTGTTCTGGCTCTGGGTGTTTGTGTATACGTCTTTGTGTGTCCATGGTACCCACGAAACAGGAGAAAATCCTATTGTGGGGCTATGAGTGTAGCGTTTATGTTTATTTGACCACAGGTGCGTTGCTATTCTTGTAGGTATATGAAAACTAAAAATGCCTCGGATAAGTATGTCTCCATTACCACACATTTCAGACCAGAACACAGCAGCACTAATCGGTATTGCTTTTAGGCAGAAATAAATGTGGCGAGGATGCCTTTGGAGTCGATGCATAAAGGCTGTACCACCTTTATGTAACCTATCAGCCCCAGGCATCGTCAGTCGCGCTCCACATAGCTTCAAAATAAAATTGTCATCTTATTTTGAAGCTGGCCCAATTCAATTATCTGTGAACACCAAATGATCCGGAGCAGAGACTGTCATGTCAACTTTTTATTTTTGTAAGCGCAATGGATGTTTACTGTTTGTATGCTTGTTCTATTATAAAGTTGCAATAAAATTAGGTGGCCTCAAATATCAATTTTCTATCATGAAGTGTATATATATATATAACACATACATACATAATTATACATATGTACATACAATAATAGTACATATATATGTATAATTGATTGAATATATAATTAAACTTTTATTGCGTATCTTAAGGTAACATTTTTGGTTTTTGTTTCACTAAAATTCATCTACTCTACGAAAATTTAGTGCAATTGAAAGTTTTATTGCATTTTTTAAATGCAGATGAATCCGCGGGGCATGCCAAGATGCTAACTCTGAACTTATAGCACTGACACGGGTCGTAGATTGAGTGCGAGCGATCTAGACTAGACCACTTAGTGCTATCTTCAGGCTCAGCTTACTGGAAAGATAAGTTCAAGGTCTAATTCGTTAATCTCTGTAATCTTGACCGTGAGGTTTCGCTAAGTTTAACTTAAGTGTATAGCTATAAGCATAAAGATCATAATATATCGCTTGTAACATTAAAGAAACTATTAAATATAAGATTTAAGAGCAACTAGTAACATTGTTGAAAATATTAAACCAAAAACCCGACTGCTTAAAACCATTGCTTTGTTTATTATGATATATTTAAATTATATGATATGATGATTCCATATAAACGCTTTATATGAGTTTTCATCAAAATAGTCAAGTAAAAATAGCCTTTAATCGTAAATTATTATTTTCGTATATTAATCCGAATTCCTATAATGTGAAGTGACAGGATAACATGAATAGTCGTCGTGAACCCGTCATTATCCCACTCGCCTCAAGATGAGAGTTTTAGGTCTAAGTCCACCGCGCTGGCTAAGTACGAATTGATAAACTTCACACACCATTGAGAACTTTTTTAAAGAACTTTTAGGTGTGCAGGTTTTGTTCGCGATGTTTACATTCACCGTAAAGCAGATTGAATTTCTAATAAGCACATCATTTTAAAATGAATAGTGTTTATCAAATATTTTTGTGTAGAAATTGACCCCAATTATCTTTATGTTGCGATTTGAATTAAATCGCGTTCTCGATTACGAAATGAAAGTTTGTCCGCCATACTTGTCGTCTTTATGAGAATTAAGATTGTAAACGGAGGTAGGAAATAAGGAATCGCGAATCGGAAAGAAAGTGTGTTGTTTTAGGTTTAGATTTCTTGGAGATGGAGAGAAAGGTAAAAGAGTGGGTATATATGTATGCACCCGCCATCTTAGTCTTTAGAAGTTGCAACGAATTGTAATCGACTTCGGTTTGAATATTAACAAAAATAACATGCGGGCATTGGTCTACTGGAAAAGTAACAAGGCCTTAGTCTACCTGAAGAAGTAAGGGTCATATTCAACTGAAACAGTCTGACACCGCCCAATAATAAATTAGACATTTCATACGGCTTTGAGGACTTTTTTAAAAGCTTGAGGCATACTCGTAGATACAGTTAGGGAATTAACGCATGAGCGACCGCCAAAAAGAGCTTTCGCTTAGTATTAGCTCAATCGCCCGTGTTTTACTTCCTTTACCCTTAAAGTATGTGATATTTAATGTCTAATTTGTAAATTATAAGTATTTCTGCGTCTTACTTTACCATCCATATTTTGTAATTTTTCTTATGTAAGATTATATTAAAAGTAATCTCAAGAGCTAAGAAAATGTCAATTATTTTGAAATGACATTCAGACAATGCAACTTTATTTGTACAAGGTTGTGCGTAAGCGACTCCTCTGCTTTCACCTGTACCGTCATATCGACCCAGTCTGCGAGACGTTTTTTACTTATTTCCTTACTAAATAGCCGGTTTCTTCTTTTCTGTCATTCGAGAAATAATATCGTTCACATTTTAAAGATACAATTTCTTCACAACAAATTACAAAGGTAATATAGCATCTCACCCAACATATAACCTACTTTTACATGTCTTAGTAAATGTTAGTTTAAGCAGAACATTTATCGTTCGTCGACGAATCCTGTGCAGTATTCGAATGATTGATGCATAATCGATTATTATTATTAACGAAATATGTGATAGTGTATCTCTTGAGTTATCACGAGCACACTTTACGGTGAAGGAAAACATCGTGAGGAAACCTGACACACCTGAGAGTTCTTTAAAAAAAGTTCTTAAAGGTATGTGATGTCTACCAATTCGCACTTGGCCAGCGCGGTGGACTATGGACTGAAACTCTCTCAATCTGAGAGAAGACCCGTGCCCAGCAGTTGAACAATAATGGGTTGAGGGATCTCTTGAGTTACTTAAGATACATTTATATTTATGTAACAATTTAAATACTAACTAATGGAAGTTTTTTCCTCCTCGCCTAAAGAAACCCATAGTAGTTATATCCCAAATATCTATGAATAAATAACTATAAACTATTTATAATTCAATTTATGTATATCTTACTTTCATATTTTTAATATTTTTCTTTCTGTTCATAGATTTCCTGCTTGCAGCTTCTGATACGTCTCTGGTGAGTTTAAAAATTATTACAAATGAAATTTATGCCATTAATAATTAACATAAATAATTATTAAATACCGAATATAAATCCTCTTAATAGATCCGATGATTGCATATTCATTAAAATACCACAATTAGTTTTGTAAATTTTAAAATAAATGATCATTACTTATGCAATAAATAAATTTAATAAACTAGTATATCAAGATATTTAATGATAGATCAAGGCCTCGGGGAAAAATATTATTGATTAAATAATATCTACTGGAAATGTAATAATATTTGTACATTTACTAAATATTGTAAAAAGCCAGTCAGTAGAGTCTAATAAGAAAAGTTTTATACAGTCAATGTTTGACATTGAACTACAAAAGATTTATTGCATTGTCTTATAAATTCGATAATAAACTCAACGCGTAAGTTTTGATATAAATATTTTATTGAAATTGGAATATATGTAAGACAATATAACAAATTATAATTTTTGCTCGTCTGTATATAGCATACATTTGAAAAAATGTTTGAAAGACTGTAAATCTTATTGATTTTGTAAATGCCAAAGTTTGTGACGATGTACGTGTGCTTCTTACAATTTTATGCAAAAACTACTGATCTGATTTCGCTAGAATTTGGCACGCAGATACTTTACGATCTAGTTCTAATGTAATTCTAGATTAACACAGAGGATACTCAATGCGGTGGGAGATGTAACCGAAGCGAGCAGAACCGGGAATAACCTGTTAACTGTTCTGTCTGTTTGTCTGCTTAAAATCCTATCAAACTGAAACTACTAAATAAAATTTAAAGGAATAAATACATTTAACGTTCATATCTTGCGATTGCCAGCTCGACCTCAAACAGAACCCTTGTTCGGTATGAATTTGCTAAGAAATGTCCATGGGCGGAAGTAACCAATTACTATTAGGTCAACCGCTTCTTTAAAAAAAAAAACTTTAAATTAATGAATCAAAGGTACCCTTGGGGTGCGATCTTTACCAGAACAATTATTAAGGGATCGAATCGAATACCCCTGGATCCTTAATATTAATACATAATCATTCTATGTTATTTAAAACACTGATATAATGTACAAATGTAAAAGATAGTTATCATCGCCACTGTATAGTGGGTGGTTCGGTCCTACATGCTAAAAAACCGTTATATCTTTATACTTTAATAATTACCCCCCCCCCCCTCCAAATAAATTTTCATGTAGGTACTCATACAATAATTTTTGTACACAAAACTAAAATCTTTCATCAACAAGCCCAAACGTGTTTGCAATGATTGCTTAAGTCCATTATGATATCATCATTTTGTGCAGAGAATGAAGTCACTATCATTAAGGCTAAAGCTGAAATCGTGGCGGCATATATATATTTATCCGTATGTGGCGACCTCCCGCTACTCATCAACAAATAGCGCCACCGTATTCTGAATTACGCTATCGGAGTTTTCTCAACATCCTGCATATATACAAGTTCCGAACAGAGACTGTCGGAGCACGCTCGCTCCCCAGGCATGTTTACCTGGCGGGCAGCCTGGCGGGAGGTCTCCCGCCGCCAAAGTATACATTTTCAGTTACTTGTTTTTATTTGTTTAGTAACATTGTAAAATACACAAATACAAATGAACGTAAAGAAAGAACGAACTATTTTATGCTATTTTGCAAGCGGCACCGCGGGCGGAGTGCTATCTCACATCATTTCCTTTCCCCATTTTTTAAATACTTACAAGTAAGCTAATGACGTTCTATGCTTATAGCAATAATTCGTGGAAAATGAGAATTGTATGGGAAAGTTATGCAAAGAGCTCATTATGAAATGTTTTGTGTATTTCTAAGAATTTAATTTATGATGTAGAACTTTGTCACTCCGGAGACAACCTTTTCCTGCTTGAATATAATTATAAAACAACATTGTTAAAAGCAGCTGTGTTCTGCTTTGAAGGGTTTGGTAAGTGAGTATTTATTCGTGGCGTTTCGAGCAATGCTTCTTGGTGGTAATGCTTCTTGGGTAGCAACGCATCTGAACCCGACCCCAGGTAGGACTTTAATTTCATATTATTACGGGGATCGAACCCGGAACCCACTGCGCGTCAGACCGGCATGGTGACCGCTGCGCCACGCGGGTCGTTAATACTATTAATACGTATGTGACACCCTTTCATTTCATATGTATAGAGCATAGACACTAAATTGCTTTGGTTTATTCATTAAGGAAAGCGAAGCAAGAGGAAGTGTGGATATTCAGTCACTAACACTTATATGCAAGATTGCAGTTGCATAATGCATTGTATAAGATGTTGCTAAATGTTTTGCATTGGTCACTGTAACACTATGCATCTGCTTATGTTTTGTTAGTAAATATTTGAGTTAATACGTTTAATATCGATACTAAAGGTGTAACTTTTAAGGATTCTTCAGAAACGCTACTGTTTAATAATATGTTACGGGTACTGACGATTGTAGTTTTTAAATTTCTATATTATTTCCGGGACGTCTTGCCTCATATGCTAGGGCTAAGTCGACATAAGGACGGTAGCGCGGATGTCCGGGCCTCGAGGGGTACCCTCTTTGCCCGGGCAATTCTCTAGGAGATCGAATACCTCCCGGACCCTTAACATTTATACATAATAATACAATGTTATTAAAAACATTGTAACATAATGTATAAATTGAAAAGATATTTAGCATCCCCAGTGTTTAGTGGGTGGTTCGGACTTCTGCGTCGTTTCCTAACGAACCGGTCGTCCTGGTGGTCGGAGGTTAAACCAGGCGACACTTGAACTCTAAACGAAATTAGTACACGATGAGTCACAGATATGACTGAGAGCTTTTTGGCTTTTTGAGTAATAGTACATCAATTTCTGCGACTATCTTTCACCTTTTAGAATAAATATTGAAATGTTTAGATTGTTGAGGCCAAGTAATATATGATATAAGCATTGTAGTGTTCTATTTTGATATAAAACACAGTCGATGATACCTATATGCCAGGTCAGCATGGTAGATTGGTGAATTAACGTGAGATTATGTACACTACGTGACTATATGGTAGATAAAATGTGCATAATCATAATTGCTAATTTACCACTTTGTACAATGTTATAATAATATAGTATATTCATTTAAATGATTTAAAAGCATGTATTTATAGCATTTTTATAATATGAACCTGCAGTCCGTCTGATATTATGAGGCCATTTTCGCAAATTACCATCTGTAATCAATCCTCAAGGAATTACCTCGTAGAAGTGAGTAGATTAAAGTTAGAACACCTCGAATAAAGATGTCTTCCTTACCCAACAGACTAGAATACAGCACCGCTTAATAGTGCTGTTATTGGGATATGTGTCATGGACACACACAAAGACACAAATATACTGATCCTTTTTTTTGTTCTTGAAGGGGAAACCTTCAAGACGTACCCGACGCCGTGGGAGCGACGCCGGGCTTTGTGTTTTTTTTAGTGCACTAAAACCCTCCGGGGGCCGTCCTCGGCGCTACATAGAGGACTCCGATATTTAAGCGCGGCTGGGCCCACCAGACGGCGGAATGTTTGATCACATCGTTATGACCAGACGGTCATTACGGTAGTATGCGATCAAACATTCCGCTGTCTTTCCCGGTGTCACCTGCTTGGACGGTTCAAGCTCCCACTATTGCCGCCTGAAACACCGGAAGCCCCCTTTGATGCGTTGCTATTCCTGAGAACTAAAATGGTCGCCTTATATGAAAGTGAGCCAGCAACCACACCCTTTCAACGAAACGCAGGAACTGCTTCACGCTACAAATAGGTGTGGCGGTGGTACCTCCTCGGTTGAACTATGATCGTTCTACCACCTTTGAATTATGGTGACCGTTGCGCTGGGCAGGTCATCAAGATGGAAATAGAACTGATCTTCACTAAAAAGACTTTTAGGGAAACATCAGTAACGTAAAGTAAGTAACATTTTACTCCTGAAGTGTGTAGAGCTATATTTCCTCAATAGTGTGAAGCAACCTAAAGTATAAGACAGCACTAATTCCTAGTAAACACGCCAATAGAGTGTACAAACAAAGGGAAGTTGCAAACTCGAGTCTCATCTTCGGACAATGTCCGGTTGGGGACAAACCGGACAATATGTGAGAACTTACCGGACGTCAAACTTACCGGACAATCGGGAAACTTGCCGGACATTTCCAAACTTTGGCCTAAGACTGGACAAGTTTACGGTACACTTCGCAAGTAGTTATTCAGATTTTGAGGGCTGATTTTCATGATGTGTGGATTATGGATACATATGTAAGGTGCATTCGTATAATTAGCGGGTGATTCTAAAAATTACATATTTATATATATGACCTTAGTCAACCGAGGCAGAGAAAAATTGCATAAGCGACAAACTGAATGTTGAGTTGCCGTGAATATTAAAAAAATGTATTATTTGGAATTACTCTCTTCTCGTAATTACCAGAGGACATCTTATCCGAAACGCAAGAACCGCTCATACTAGAAATAGGTTTCTAGCATGAGCGGTTTTTGCGTTTCGGTGCAAAGTAGTGGATGCCTCACTTCATCATTTACATATGAGAAGATCATCTGTGTCCTCAGACTCCTCGGTGATCAGCTTCAGTTTACCTGATCGTGTGGTCACTGCCAAACATGGACATCTGCGATCAGCCCCAAAAAAGATAAGAAACCTACGTTAGGTCAAGCACCCGTGCATTGCTAATTTCGAGAATTAAGACGGTTAATTAAAAATCTATAAAAAAAAACTACATAAAAGCAAATATATATATTTGACATTTTTTTTTATAGGTCAACACGTTTCTTATTAAAGGGAGAATACTTCATTAACCAAGGCATAGCGGCGGCCCGCGGATTCGCTCGTAAATCCGCAACCGTAAAGCATATAGACAGCGTCGTATTCTTGCCGCGCCGAATGTCCTCTACGTGATACTGGATCTGTCCCCTTTGTTAGAGTTAACAATGTTTAGACAGGACTAAAGAAAAATTGGTTTTTCTTTTATAAAAAAGTAAAGTCTTTTTTACGTATCTTTGATCATATTATGGTTAGTTAAAGTAGTAGATTAATAAAATAAGAAGAAAATATTTCTATATCTGTATTTTTTGTGACTTTGACTTGGTAAATGATTATGTAGTCCATCTGACAATAAGTACTGCTATCTGTGGAGATCCCTACTCAGTATGGTTCTCAGACTTAGGTGAAGTTCTGAAACTTAAAGTTTTAGCATAACAAAGCATCTGAGCGTTAATTACAAATTCACATGCATTTATTTGCCACACTTGCATTAATTATGATAATTCCTATAAGTCATTTTAAGTGTTTTCAAGGCGGTAGAATAAAATGAAATATAAGCGCCACTGTGTTCCAATTTAAAGGGTGTTGTAGTAAAGGAGACATACCTATACAAAGTATTCCAACTTAGTCCTCAGGGGTCACGAATCTATGACAGAACTCAGATGACTCTGATATTATCTGTTCTTAATTACAGTTGTTCATAAGCAACAGGCACATACCATCACATGGATTTTCGAATTTTTGAGGTTTGCTATTTCAATATAAAGATAAATACTAAAATGTTATTTAAATTATAATTACTATAATATTTTTTACTTTTATCGATTCCACATTAAAAGGCCCTAGCCGCTTAATTCAGGAAAGGAATCCAAAGAACAAACTGCCTAAATGTAACAGAGAAACTGTCAGTTCTGTACATTATTAGATCTACGTATCGGCTCTTACGCGCCTAGGTAAATAGCGGTATCAGAGTGACGGATGTCGCGTAGTTTGAAGAATATCCACCGCAGATCATACCCGCACGTGACGCGAATGGTCTAGTGTGGTTGATGCCTTTTTTATTATTTATTTAAGGGAGGGCGTCATTAGCGGAAGGTAGGATGTGCTGGATTTATTTATGCAGTTTTGCAGAAGGTTTCTTAGGATTTTTTTACGACTGCACTGCGTTTATGTCTTTTAGAAGTTGACGATGTTGATAGCTGACTTTAGGGATTCTGATTTTAAAATTTATTTCACAATAAAGAGCATGGTTTGACCAGGAAAGTATCACCACCATACCTGCTTCCAGCTTGAAACAAATCCATTTACATCTTTTTTAAATGCAGGTGAAACCGCGGGGCATGGCCAGTAAATAATAAATAAATTATAACGTGGTAAATCATTACATATTTACGGTGACGGAAAACATCGTGAAGAAACCTACACATCTGAGAGTTCCATAAAAAGTTCTCAGAGGTGTGTGAAGTCTACCAATTCGCACTTGGCCAGTGCAGTGCTATGGCCTGAAACTCACAATCGGAGAGAAGACCCGTGCCCAGCTGTACAATAATAGGTTGACGGTTAAATCATTACACATTGTAGATTCCAATCCCTAAATACACTGATATTTTAAATTACAATTCAATCTTACTAATATTATAAATGCGAATGTTTGTGAGGATGAATGTGTATTTGTCATTCTTTCACGCAAAAACTACTGGTCGAATTTCCCTGAAATTTGGTACACAGATAGTTTATAATCTAGATTAATACACAGGATAGTCATTACCGTGATAGACGAGGCGGAGCCCCGGGAATAGCCTAGTATATAACATTTCATATCGTACAAAGTAGGCGCCTGAATATTACTCATAGCAAACATTCACTTAAACGTTCAAAATGCCAAAATCAAATCAAATTAAATCATTTTATTTGTGAAACAGCAGTACAGCTGGTTGTTAAACATCACGCTCCTATTCTGGCCACTGAGTGGCTTACAAATATGCATTGTTAGTGAGAAAATGTAATATTAATTATTTAAAAAAAAAACATAATTAATTTACATAACATATTGACTCAGATTATTTAATAATGTTTAAAATCAATCCATGAACTTAACAACAAAATAAATAATTATTTACCAATAAGTGACCTGTTCATTCGGGACTCCAAAAAAAGTTTACTTAAACGTTCACAAATCCAAAAAAGCAACAACAAAATCCATTCAACATACCCCAAACAGAATCTACATATCAAAACCACAATCACACAGGATGATTCTGTTAAATCAACACCATTACTCGAAACAGGATCACATGTTTATCTTTACAAAAAGAGACATCAATAACGCACGTCGTTTAGGGCACGTACCCTTACGCACAAAAAAAGATCACATTCGATATACATCAAGAATCGAACATTAGCGCGAGTTTCCTTAGGGTGGAAACATACGAACGGGGATCGGAGGCGGTAACGCGTCGGTTAAATGATTGGTTTTAAGTTGAGAAAATATGGAAGGCATTTAAAAACGATTTTTTTGTTATATTACGCAATTCAATTTTTTTGGTAAATATATCATGCCTCATGTTTGTAAAACGAATAAGGTTTAGATTCAGACTAGAAGACAGCAGTGCTTATCATAGATTTTTAAAGCAATAGAAAGGAGAAACGAGTGTGCCAGGTGGTAGAATCAGTGTAGTTCGTCCGGGGAGGTACCACCGCCACACCTATTTCTAACGTGAAGCAGTTCTTGCGTTTCGTTGGAAGGGTGTGGTTGCAGGCTCACGTATATATGAGCCGACCATCTTAGTCCTCGGGAGTAGTAACACATCTGTGAATGACTTCAGATAGAACCCCAGTTCTGTATGAAGTTGCTTACAGATGTCAATGAGCAGCAATAACCAGCTACCATCAGGTGGACCGCATTCTCATTTGCTACTTCAGGCAGGTAAAAAAACAAGTATAAACTCCGTCCAGCTATTACGTCCTGAGTCTTGTTGTTTTGAGGGCGCCAAAGATACCATGCTACCCATGAGGAATTCAAATGGCTCGTGTAAATAACTCCATCTTACCCATATCCATCAAATCAGAACACAGCAGATTGCAGAAGCAATGACGTTACACAGCAGAAGTAGGTGTAATGGTGTTATCACTGGAGTGAAATTAAGAAGTATTCTAGAGGTTTCGATAGCTTCCATTCACGGCGTCAAGCTCATTTGCTACATCATAATATATGCTTGTGTAAGATCAAAATACAAAAACAAATATTCTTTATCCCACGGTTTCAAAAACTCTCTCGTTTCCTTTGCCCATATGAAATAGTGTTTCGTATGTTTTTATACCAACAAAATTACATATCCACCCTTGCGTCAAGAGCAATAATGTCGATATCTAACTGTACTTGAGCCCTTACAAAATTAGATATCGAAAAAAAAAACAAATAAATCAAAGTGACTTCGTTTGTAATTTGAAAATTATTGAAAATTTCTACTGTTATATTCTATTTACTACAAACTACAACTTACCGACTAACTCTGACCTCTGATAACGCAGACCTTGCAATTGTAATTGATTCTTGAAATATGGAATCTTACACAGACGTTTCTTAAAATATGAAATGACTATTGATACGGATTGCTGTAAATTCAACACATAAAGAGGAAAATCAAGATTAAATCTAGACAATTTAAAGTTACGCGTACTATATAAACTATTGATTATAAAATAGACTTAATATCTAGCACCTTGTCATCAATTCATTGCTAGATGCTACAACCAGTAGGGTTCAGGCGGTCTAACACCGTCACTATTTCTATCTTGAAGCAGATGATGCGTTTCGTGGGAAGGGCGTAAAAGCCGGCTGACTTCTTAATCCTTACGAGAGGCAACGCATCTCATTACAAAGTTTTTGGAGGTGGCAGAACTCTTTGTGGTTCGACTACGGAAGCACCACCACCACACCTATTTCAGTCTAATATCAGTATTGTAATGCGCTATTGTGTTCTAGTCTGAAGGGTGTGGTACGGGTAATAACTTTCCGAGGCATTCCATCTTAGTCCGTAGGGGTAGCAACGCATCTGTGGCTAACCTTAGGTTAGAGTTTGGTCTTACCAAGAGTTGATTACAAATGTCCATGGGCGGCAGTGGCCACTTACCATCAGGTGGGCT
>DWTU01002102.1:0-12002 GCA_018251515.1 Cecropterus confusis | reverse complement strand
TGCATACTGGTCTATATTTATATTAAGAGTTTGTAAATGTATTGTATGTAATGCTGTTGTTGTGTCAATAAATAAATTATTCAATCAAAGGAAACGTAATTTAATATTATTTTTTATATTACAGGAGGTATCTGGTGCTACTACTGCTTTTGACGACATCAACCCCAGATAGAAATAGAGTCCTACTTGCGGTCTGCCTCAAACTATAGACCTCTAATCCTAAGGACTAAGTTGAAGGGCTTCGTATAAGTGACATTCCCGCCCTACATATTTCAAATCGAAGTACAATAGCGCTCATTTCTGTCTTTATAAAGTAGGAATATAAGTGTGGTGGTTGTCTCTCCAGAGTCGAACCACGATGGGCTTTGAACGTTTAAGGTTTTCTTAAAATTTTATAATCCATTGACCTAAATATTTTCTTTAATAATACAGATAAGCTTTCCTTTGAGCTTTCGTCCTCAAATCGAAAATAGGTTATTGACGAGATTGAATGTTTCGAAAATTTTTAAAGCGAGAAATAGTAACCTCGTACAACACGCGTTGCAAAACAACTTCCATTAAACTCCAACGAGATGACTCGCGAGGTAACTGGCGGAGTTGAAACAAAAATGATTCGGAGCTCATAAATCTAGTTGCGACGAAACCGAAGATTAGAACCTAGCAAGTGAAGCCAAAACTCGATATTGGGTGAATAATCGTCGCCACTACCGGCGCGGTAACCGGCCGGATGTGCCAGATTTATACCCGCGTACCCGGGTGTACCGGCCTGTGACCGGTCTGTATCCATTTATATGAACGTACCGTTACGTCGCTGGGTCGTATCCGCACTGTCGTCGAGTCGCTGCTCTTCATAAAGCACCCGATACGTCGGCTCGCCTTGAGGGCCACAATTTATGGTGTGGAAACGTCATCGGACCCCGTGTTTGGGGATAAATCATATGTGTTTGCTTAGTGCATGAGACGTCTAAATTTCTCGGATGTATGCTTGAACTGCTATCATATTTATGATTTTCGGGGACGTTACTTACAATTCAACGATATTGTTTTAAATATCAGGCTATAATTCAATGGAAATTTATTACTTTTTCTAGCATATCTGTTACAATTTTAATAACCGCTGTCATTTAAAAAGCAAAGTTAATAATTTTGCGTTAATTTAAAATTTTATGGAAGCTAAGGTAATTACACATTACACATAACTAAGGTAATTATTATCAAGCTTCTTATGGTCACATAAAAATACTTACTTGTTAACAGGTTCACGTAAGTACATACTTAGTCTTCATTATACACGAGAGGGATAACAGAACTTACACATGTTTTACACACATTATAAAAGAACACATTTTGCCACTAAAAATAACAATCACCGCATCACAATTATTTTTTAACGATCATTTTTAAATCTGCTCAATCTAATCATTTTAATCGCAGGATATCCTTTAGTTACCGACACAAACTTATAACTAAGTTTTGAAATTTGAATTAAGTTTCTATACGTACAGGTAACAGAAACAATCAGCTAACAATATTACAAGCAACAAAGTAAAGAATTGGGTCAAATCCCTCAGGAGAAGGTAAAATTTACGACTTGCATTGTCAACTGAAATGCTTATGCAACTGATTTCAAAACAACAATACAACAGTAGTAGGAAGTCAGGTATGTTTATGCGAAAGGAGATTTGCATGAAGTTTTAAGCTTTCACTTTTATTGTCTAAATTAGAATAATAGGGCCGTTTAAAAACTTCGGTGGTGCGTTTGTGTCCTTTGAGCATTGTTTCGAAGTGTCAATATCCTCTTGTTGATGTCTACTGACTTTAATTTTGAAGAAACCAAAGGTGATTGACTTCCAATATTAAACGTATACGTACACTTTGAGCAGTGATAGCCTAATGGTTAAAACTCAGCCTCTCAATCGAGGGTCCGAGGTTCAAATCCTAGGCACGCAACACTGATAAAAAAATGTGCTTATTAGAAATTAATTATCGCTGTTTTACGGTGAAGGAAAACATCGTGAGGTTTCCTCACGATGTTTTCCTGCACACCTGAAAATTCTCTAACAAAAAGAGTTCTCAAAGGTGTGTGAAGTCTACCAATTCGCACTTGGCCAGCGCGGTGGACTAAGGCCTAAAACTCTATCATTCTGAGAGAAGACCCGTGCCCAGCAGTGGGTCAATAATAGGTTGACGAGAGACTAATTTAGAATAATATTATAAGTCGCAACACCATACTAAGAACTGTAGTGCAGGATTGTGGAGCCTTAATGTGGCGTAGTTTTGTGCGAAGGATAGTTAAGCCAAAGACCTACCCACGTAAATTAAGTCTGTACGAATTTTGTTATTATTAATCAAATTAGTTGGAAGTTAGTGATATTGAATTTATTGATACTGAATTGAATGATGAATTTGTTTATTGTTAATTAAACAATACATAATTTCTACTAACAATAGGTTTAAGTATATTGTATTAACAAATTAATACTTGTTTACCTCTTAATAAATAAATTTGAATTTGAATAAAGGCAAACATTTGTACGTTTGTTGGTTACTCTTTCTCACGAAAACTACCATCCGATTTTGCTGATATTTGGCACATGGTTTATAATCTGGATATACTCACTATCGTAAACGTGACTGAAAGAATGAAGCTGAGGGAATAAGCTAGTTTAATAATAAACTAATCATCAAAATCAATAAATACTATGTTAAAGTTGTCCGACAGTAGTATTGTAGTAGTAGCAGTATAGTAGCAGTAGTATTGTTGTAGTGTATAGTAGTATTGGGATATCCCGCCACATTACTGTACATATTGTATGCCTAGTTTTCGATAAAGGAAACAATTTTGAATAATTATGAATGTTACCACACTCGTTATTACTGAAAAAAATTACCACACAGTATTATTGACTCCAAAGTGAATTATGTTAAGTCTTAATTCATTTATTAAATCCAATAGAAGCAGCAGTGTTTTCCTGGAAAGTAAATAATCTTAAGCAAATATAAACTAATTCATCAAAAATTAGTTTATATTTGCTAAAGATATGATGAGTGACAAAACCTTTATTTTTCAGAGAGTTTATGTTCAGAAATGAACTCATGGTTTGATGAATGGATAGGCGTTAATCTAATTGTAAAGAAAGAAACTTATTAAATATCGTGAGTGAAATATAATGATTTTAAGAAGATATTTTACAAGCCTATGAATTTTATCAAGTATTTTAATAACAACAAGTATGGTAAAAAAACATGTTGCAATTTTCCTTAATTTTATTAAAATAGTATGTACTATTTTCTATATATCCTAGTAATAAATATTTAGGACGTAAATATATGTCAGACGTAGAATAATAAAAGGCGTTGTCTTCTTGTGACAAAATTAAATCTTATTAAAACATGTTTTATTTATAGACATTTTAGTCAAAAACCATGCCCAACATTGCATATTTTTGCGTTTTTAATATATTTTATTTCATTCTTTATGATTATATAAGTATACCAATGACATTGTTTACTATTTGTTACGAGACAAACTTCACAAAGCTTCAATTCCCGAGGTTGCTTGTCGTGGCGCCATCTATTCGCTCGCTCCTACAACATTTAGTTCGCTCCCTAACAACCCTCTAAACGTTTATACGAACCATATCCAACCCCGAGCCACCCCTAACAAGCTTCGATACGAACCTTTTCGGTTAGCGCTGCCAGCGCCATCTCTGGGATGGCGTTGGAACTTCCAAAAAAGCTCGTAGTTCGCGTGTTCGCCGCATCAGCAGCGCCATTCTCGAAGCTTTGAATGAAACGAAAAAGAACATTGGAAATGCGTTTTAGGAGTCTAAAGATAGAGTTGTTTTTCGGGTGTTAAGATTGCGGTGGCGTTGGACAGAGTATGCAAATTAACGTGCCATTACATGGTAATTTATTTGAAACGAATGACCACTTTGCGGTGTAGTGCATCGAGCACTGAACGTTTATATGGGGACCCTGACCTTATATCGCGTCAATTTATAGCTCTGAGCCGTTAAACGCTCTTTTACGTAACAGCTGTTGTGTCTCGCGTGATGCCTTAGCATACTAACCTTGTTTCATAAAGGACTTTCACCTGCCTTTTCATTTGTTTGGAAAGTTAATAATTACCTTAGTTGGTTAGACTAGAGATTTGTCGTTGAAATTAAATAAACTTCTTCCTTCTTACTTCCTTTTCTTTTCTTAATGCCGATACAAAGATAAACTGGCTTATCTACTACGTAATAATTATATAAGTTCTATATAATATCTGTTTACTTTATTTACGTTTTATTTAGCTTATTTTTAATATAAGTAAACACGTTTAAATACACTAGAGAACATTTGCAAAAACTTGATTGAGTTCCTCACATCTTATCAGCCGTCGATCCGAGCCAATAAAGACGTGCACGGGTATTCTGTATTTATAAGGTGAAACAATATGTTATTTGTAAGCAGAATGATTTATGAACATGGTGATTGTATAAGTAAACACGCTTAAAGTTCATACAGAGTGCTGAGAAAATAACAGGTTTAATGGCCGACGAAAGCTCGTCAGTTTTTATTTTTGGAATATTTAGTTTAGAGCTGTAAAACTAGCATTTTTATATGACATTGTATTACATTCTCATCACGATGGACACGCCGTAACTGTAAAATTCGCCTCATCACTATAAAACGAAACGACGCTGCCCGCTGGCGTAATTGAAAAGATAAAAATCAGTAAATTATCCAATCACAATATTTAACGGACATAATGGCCGCATGAGTTGGCATCTCATTACTATAAATCATAATTCCATCATACACGATCGGACAAAAATATTACAGTAAGTATTGCAGGACAATCTGGCAAAACGGCCAATGATACCAAAAAGGGTGCATGGAAACGATATAAGCATCGCAAGAAAATGAACTTTTTGCGAACAGTGTCACCTGCTTTGTACGTGTCGACTCGACAACAACTTAAATTGGACATCTCGGCCGAAGCGAACAGGCGGTTTGTCAGAAGCTTTCGCTAATGACCTGCCGACAATCAATTAATATATAGCACGCGTTGTATTTAACTTGTTGAACGAAAAATTGAAGTTGAACGAAAAATTGGCGATCCAACCCGAGGAATAAAAGTAGACGCTGCAATTAAAATAGCTAGGAGTGAAGGACGCAAAAAGTTATCGTGGAGGAAAGGAACAATAGTGGTGCGAATGTTGTAGTCAGATATTACAATAATGGTATCGATTATAATTTGCGTGCGATCCGGCGAGAGATACGGGCGAGAGGCGACACGTAAGCGACAGGCTTCCCCAATCGGCGACGCGATCGGCGCTTGCGCAGCACCGCACAATGCTATCGTTCCTCTGCGATCGCGGACATGCACTCTCGCGCCATTACGATTGGTGCTCGGACGCGCCTATGCTTCGGTGATTAGCTATTTTCAATATGGTCCGTTTAATTCACGCTGACTTTATTAGACTCGTTAAAATTTTCAACGCAGCTGCTGAGCAAAAATAAACTGAAAAAGCTTTACAAGGCAATTATACCATTGGATCCTTAACAAATTGACAGGTTTAATACATAATGCCCCCAATATTAGTGACTAGAACTTAGAAAGCTTTAATAAACAAAGGGATCTTGTTCTGGAATAACACCAATGAGTATATGTTACAAGGCCTTTCAGCAATGGAAGTAATCTACTTTTGAGTTGGATTTGTTTGCGGTAGTGCTACTGCCATAACTACCTGCCTTTCATATAAAGAACGTTAATCTACTATTTTTCACTTTGAAGAACTAAATCCTTCGAGGTCTATTCACTTCCACGACAAACAGTCAGAAGCAACTAAGTACAGCAGAAGATTTCATTGATGACTCCTGATCTATTTACGATATCTTAAAATATTTCAAGGTCTGCGACACTTAATATTATATTGATTGCCTGTTGGTACATCGATTATATACAAATATAGGTATACAAATAATAATAATAGACGGAACATCGATCTTTTACTATTTACAGTTATTAAACCATACCTACTTAGGAAAATCTATTCCCATGGTCCACTAAGTAAACTTTGCATTTCAAAGGCCA
Source organism: Cecropterus confusis (assembly GCA_018251515.1). Lineage (NCBI taxonomy): Eukaryota > Metazoa > Arthropoda > Insecta > Lepidoptera > Hesperiidae > Cecropterus > Cecropterus confusis. The sequence goes on along the minus strand of DWTU01002102.1, from coordinate 5,917 downwards.
TAAAACGACATTCACCTCCGCTTAGGTCAAGTCACAAGACAGTAAGCTAATTGTGATTAGCTTATCTTAATTATATCTCCGCTTTAGAATTTGGTTAATCTTGAGAATTTTACGATTTGGAATAAAATAAAAGATTTTTTTAACTATTGTCTTTACGGCATATTGAATTTCCGTAAACTTGAAACGTTGAATTAACTCTGAATAAAATAGACTGGATTATAATTATCATGATATTTTTGATTCTATCAGCCTCTGGAGTTCTACTTATACATACACTTCCTGTTGGTGGCGCTTGAGCTAAGCCTCTATCTCCACATCCTTCAAAATATATTTATTACTAAACTGATTTGGATAGTCTCCTGGCTGGACAGATTTGGGTACCTTCAGAGCGTTACCAACCCAAATTATACCTTAGTTCAAGAACTTAATCCGCGGGTTGTTGCAATAACTTTTTTTTTGAGGTTTACCTAAATATAAGTGTTCATTGTCGTTCATAGAAATCGGTAACCAACTCTACATGAACATGCATTCTATCTGAAGTCAATCACAGTAGCATTGCCATTACTGAGGACTAAGATGATAGCCTCATACTAAGTCGACCGGCATGCCCTTCTATCGAAACCGATGAACTACTCCAAGCTAAAAAACAGTGTGACAGTTATACCTTCTCAGTTAAGCCGTACTGCTTCTGACACTCATTCATGGATACGGGATCCATGAGACCTTTTCAACCATCAGTTAAATCCATTAAACATTTTTTTCCACAGGCTTGATTTTACCAAATTATTATATATATAATTTTCTTCTCCAGTCTATTTTCTGCTTTAAGATATGATTTTGCCCCAATAGTTAGTCCATACTTAATCCGACATAATCTAATCTGGCCACCAACTTTGCAATGAATCCATTTATTACGCAGTCTCACGTACGTCTCACCGGCTCGAATGCTCGGATGCAGAATAGAAAGGAGTAGAAAGTATTGGCACCTACCGCAGTGCAGAACAAGCAACTACATTAATATTAATCACTAGGTATATTTATTGATGTATCCATTCACCGACCTTAAGAACCCCAGTGTAGGACCTTTAGAAAGGGTCATATTGTCATAAAAAAACTCTTGGATATGCATGAATATAGAATAGAATACCGCAGAATATTAGGAAAGTTGGAGGAGACGCTCCTGATCGTTCGCTGCGTTATTTCTTGGTAAAACATTTATAGTACTCCGACGACACCGACTTAAACGCTGCTGTGTTCTGGTGTGATGGGTGTGATAAGGGGGCATTACTACTTAATTAATCCTCAGAGATAGCAACACATGTGCGGCCAACCTCAGATAAGACTCTGATTTTATTTGGGGTTGATTACAGAGGTGTGTAACCATGTGTGGCGGTGGCTACTTACCAACAGGTAAACTGCATAATCATTTGCTACTTCCATATTATTAAAAAAAATGTTTTGCAAGGGAGTAAGTATGATAGCATGTCATATATATATTATACCTATGCGTTCCAATTTAGTCCCTTGGGAAAACAAGGCATTTCGTGATCGGCTTCGTTAGGGTTAATGTCATGTTTTGAGGTCAAGGGTTAGTGACCATTTAACTGTGTCTGCCTACTTTCATATTACTTTAATCATAATTAAACTTTCCTTGACCCGTACCATTTACGCCAAAAATAGATTTCCGCTTTTTCCACTAACTTTCTAAACACTTCATACTTCATTCCAAGTTCATCATTAGGCGACCATCTTACCCCGCGGGGGAAATTTACTTCAGACAGAACCCCGGTTCTATAAAATGTTGCTCACAAATATCAACATGCGGCAGCGACCAGTTACCAAACAGATTGCCATGTTTGCTACTTCAATTTAAGAAAGAAAAGCAACCACGACCTATAGTCATGGATAATTAACGAAAAAGTCGTCCTTGAAAATAAAGCAATTGACTATATAAGAAAAAATCACATTATCACAAATCACTTATCACATACTTTTCTAAACGACTCCGATTATAAAGTGGCCTGCATAAAAATGTTCCGGCTGACCATAGACCGAGCATCAAGTCCCCATCCGTCCATACACATGTCTCTCCAGCAGGTGTGCAACAGCTGATGCAAATAGGAATTAGATGTTACCTATTGCCTGTTTGTAGCGGGATTGAGTTGTGTTGGTACTTTGTAAAGTTGCTGTGAAATAGAAAATATTTAATGCTTCTGTTTTTGTATAGATGGTATGCAAATGACAATTTTGTTTGCAGATGAAAAATGATATTTTTCAGTTTACTTACCTACACAGTCGTGAATGGAATTCAATATATACCTATTTATATGTGACGTATTCATGTTATGTACATTTTGTGAAATCAGTTTTTCAAAATTTAATTATCATTGTAACGTTGTTCCTGTGTCTTTTTATTTTGTATGTGTCTACTGTATGTATATTATATTAACAGTAAAATCTAGCAATTTGCACGTCTACCAGATATTTGACGACGGATTTAACTCTTAGTATTCAGTAAGAAGACCGGTGGCCAATTTTATAGATTAGAGCAATGGATTACAAAACAAAAGCCTGAAGTCAGAATAAAATTAAGACGTAATTGCTGACACAAATTTTCTGATCTGAAGTCTGCTAAACTACTTTGTGCTGAAAACATAATTTTACATTTAATAGAAATTACATAGCAAAAACAAACTTTTGTCAGTACTATCTCCCTAGGTATTTTATTTATGAAGTTACAACATATCACTGACACGAATGGCGTTGTAAGTACAGCAATAACTTATTGCAGTATTAACTAAATGCACTGACCAATAATAAATTAGATACATAAAGGCTTTTAATAGCTGTTCTTTTAAAAGCCTAATGTAATATTTTATTGATACTAGAAAAAATAAGCATTTATTGCATGCCCAAATTGGTTTGAGAGCCATTTATCATTCAGTGCTCCAGCGTAGATATATTTTTCTCAAAATACTCGTAATTCCACAGTTATACCACTTGCTTGATCTGGATGTTTATATTACTATTTTGCACGCAATACGAAACTTGTTCCGTATCACGTCCTGGCATTCACAAACGAGATCAGTTTTCTTCACATTTCGAACAAACTAACGCCAATCAAATGCATCCGGCCCAACAAATCGTGTCTTACCCTAACAGCGAGACGAGTTGCAAACGTCAATCTAACACGAAAGCTCGCAACGAGGTGTTTAATGATGCAATAATTTGCATAGCGGCCCGTTGCACTGTAAACTTGGCCTATTCTCACGTCTGTCTCCCCATCCGCACTCCCTTTTAAAGCGACCACTCTTGTTATGTGAGCCTACATGTGCTAAATATCGCGCTCGGCCACCATCCTTCTTTTTTAAGCGTCCAGCGTGCAAAAGAATGCAATTCATTTGCATTCTAACAGCTCTAGCGCAACTGGATAAAGTCAATTGCTACTTTAACTCACCGTTTAATTTGCGCCGGTCGTTTATAGTCTGTTAAGCAGCGGAATGATTACCTGAAAAGGAAGGAAATCGCTTTATTATACGATGCACAAACGTCATAAAAGTCAAGCGAATGTAAACGAAATCATTAAAAAGCACAAATTGAAAATGAAAAACGTGTCGAATCAATTAAGGGGTACCCCACGGAAGTGTCGGGTCGCCGTTCGGCGCGGAGCGGGCACGGGCCGCTCGCTAAACCTCGGCGCACAATCTGACATTTATGAGTGCCATAAAAACGCTCAAGTAGTGACTTTTACTACTTGTTTAGTGAACATAAATGTCTTTGCCTTACCCGCGCTCAACGTCCTCCGTATTTAAAAGCGCACAGTTTCGTGCACAGTTTTGCTCCTTTTGCCTCTTTTTATTTACTGTTACTGTACTGTTATGCAACTGTATAATGCTTTGGTTACTTTTCAGCGACGATTTATGCTTGTCGTCTTTTGTCTTTATTTTGCTGTGAGAACATGCTCGTTTTAGTTTGTTATTTTTATTGTGTATTACAAAAATAAAATGAGGGAAATATAAATGTTGCCAAAAATTACAAAAACATGTTTACTTTAAAATAACAGCATTTACTGCTGAAGTCGAGAGAATTCCTTATTCTAAAGTCGTAAATCATACTAAATATATGGTGACCACGTAGCGTGAGATTCTTAAGCGGAAGTCAACTTACATTATCGTGATGTTATTTACACTTGTCACGAGTGTAATTAGGCGGCTACATTTTATTTATTCATGTCGTAATAAACCATCCTTCCTGTATATCATTCTGGGGACGTACCAACACGAAAATTAGCTTATTTTGTACGTGTGGCTAACGTATGTATCTGTGTAGTTTAGATGACAATTTCATGTTGACACATTGTTACTTACGAGAATGCTACATATTGAATTAGATATGGTAATTAAATGTACTTAATATCTGTACCCAATTTATGATTATCTACTTAACTGTATTCTGTTTTATATATTATTATGACAAAAATTTAAAATACATTATTAAATTGTATTTGTAAGCACATTATTTTAGGAACACATACTTATATCGAAGTATCACTGCCCATTCTAGGAAGTAAGAACGCTTCGAACTTTTTAGTACCTTATAAGATAATATTTTGTAATTTATCTCATGCATATGTACCAAATATCTATTTCCGTTCCATACATACGCAAGTAATACACATATAGTTTCGATACAACTCGAAAAAGTATGGCTCAAGAATTGGGAACACTAGTTTAAACCAAGTAACGGGACGTTCGATTCCGTTATAATTTATCTATTAATAATTTAGACAGGTTTTTTGGTCTGTAAACTTTCATATTTTAGACTTAGAATTTACACATTAAGCCAACCTTCTCATACTTCTGAAAATTAAAATAGACCTAGTTGTACCTAGTGGTACCTATAACAACATTGCTAAAATTGATTCTTGATTGATTCGATTATTAAAAAAATGATATCTCGGACTTATAGTTAAAATATTTATTTTTCGATAATTTTTTTCTATCGTAAAACAGGTATAGATAAACATTTCGTTCTCGATCAGTCCAGTATTAGGCAACTGAAGCGTCATAGCTTAGCGCTCAGCAAATTTCCTGTCCACAGCCTGAGATCACAATTAGTAAGCCTAGGACATTCACCCGGGTGTTTCGTATTCCGCGTTCGTCCTGTAACGATGTTGTAGGTATTAACACTGGCTTAGGTATGTGGGTGGCCTATGACAACATACCCAGGTATATCGCAGACTTCGAAGAATAACAATTTTCGTCCCTAACAATAATAATTAAGTTTTATGATTGAAGCAATGAGAGTATGCAACTCAATGAGTATTGTACTAACAGTCACATAAGTAAGAAAGACGCCCTACGTCGGGTCTAAGAATTGAATGAACTTAATTTTTAAAATGCTACCGATAGATATTTGTAACCAATTAAAAATAGGACCTAGTATTCCTATTCTACACGAATTAATAATTAAGTCGGAACGCTTCATGTATACTTCTACTATATTGTTATTCCGGAACTTATAACTTTAGTGATCTCTATATATAATAAAAATAGATGTGACGGTGTGTTGCGTTGTCGACTCAGGAAGAGTTACATCAGCTTTATTGTAACTACGTGTCTCTCTTACAACATGCTTTAAACTAAAAGCATTGCGAGTAATCGCGATTTGTATTAATATAAATTTGTATCAGAAATTAAGTATTACTGATTTACGGCGAAGGAAAATATCGTGAGGAAACCTGTACACCTGAGAGTTCTCTTAAAAAAAAGCGTTCTCAAAGGTGTGTGAAGTCTACCAATTCGCACTTGGCCATCGCGGTAGACTATGGCCTGACGCTCTCTCAATCTGAGAGAAGACCCGTGCCCAGCAGTGGGACAATAATAGGTTGACGGTAACATATTATTAATATTCCAGC
>DWTU01002101.1:0-12006 GCA_018251515.1 Cecropterus confusis | reverse complement strand
AAGTTGATTAAATTATAGAATTAGGTTAAAGGAAAGTTTATCTTTTTCTGTAAACAGTTCATAATGCTTATTGTGAATTGCTTACAAAACAAGATACTACAAGTGTACATAATTAATTAATGTATATAATTGCCATAATAACAATGCCCTTTATATATATAATATATAAAGGGCATTGTTAAGATATTAACAATGCCCTTCGTAAATCTTCAGAAAGAAATGTGCATTAGCTTCTTTTTTATTAACAAGTAAACGGATAAAAAATAATCTGTTTACTAGCCTACTTCAAAAAATATCCCATGTTTTTATTGTTTTTTTTTTTTAAGTATATGTACTTTATTTTATAAACAAATAACTGTCTTATGCCAAATGAATATAAAAAGTACTTTTTTAAAGTACCTTCTTAGTTAATTATTGAAGTATATATAGAATTGAAGTAGGTACTAATCGAAATTATTATCATAAGAGTTACTTAACATTTTAAAGTTTTTACGTCACGTCATGTAATTTATTATGCTATTTAACATGTTAAAATTTGCGGTACCTAATAAAGTACATTTAACAATATTATTATAGCGAGGAATACACCATGTTTATTATCTCATAATATTCACTCAACTAAATATAATTTGTTACATCCAAACCTCCTATGTCTGTATAAATAAATAAAATGCTAACGTATTTTATATCACATTAACAGATGTTTACTCTATGCATATATAAGGTACATGAAATAAAAAAAAGTTGTTTGTCTGTCTGTTAGTTATGACTAATCTTCGAAATGGCGGTGTTGGATAAGGTGCGTAAAGTTTGGTAGGGAAGGCGTAATATAGGCTACTTCTATTGTGAAAAATAATTTGGTTCCACTTTCAAAACTTTAAACCTGAGACTCGGCACGCATACAGTCACCGTATCTGGTGCTTGTGTTAATTGCTCTTTAAAAAACACTTTTAGTTTTAAAATATAGAAGTACCAATCGAGCCTGAAGTTCACCTGATGGTAAGTGACTGCTGCCGGCCATGATAAGTTAAAAGTCTTATCTAGGGTTAGCAATAGATGCATTACTACAACTGAGGACTAAGTTAGAATGCTTTGGATAAGTATATCTCCCTTACACAGCGATGCATAACACTGCTGTTATTAGGCGGAAATAGGTGTGGTGGTGGTGCTTCCGGACTCAAACCACAAAGAGTTCTATTACTTTGGTGTTACCTAGCTTTTTTGTTAAAATTGTTAAAGCAGCATTTTTTTAATGTGGGTGAAACCGTGCGGCACTACTACTTTTTAATCTAAGAATACCAAGTACTCATAAACGAATTCCTATCATAAAACTGATACAATATTGCTTCGGTACCTTTCATCTACGGAAAATAATAATATTTATTTTATCGAAACTATACATCAAATATTTCATTACACTGTTCCAATAAATACAGATAAGTATTGGCTTTATAAATAAATCATATTGTCTTTCCAGAAAGTTATTCACTAATACGATATTTAAGATATTTTTGTTCTTGAACTGCTTTATCTCAATTCTTTGTTACATAAATAAATCCTTTTAGAAATATTTTCCTCTGCTGCGTCAGTTTAATTACGCTCATATCCTGGACTTGCCGCAAATCTTTTTCAACGGAAATAATTAGAAGCTCAGGGAGCTCTTCTATTTTTAAAGCGGCCGTAGCGTCATACTTTTAACACAGCTATTTGTAGATGCAAGTCTACGGTCTACAGTGTGTTCGTAGACTGTCTACGATTTGCAGGGGTTTCGTAGACCAGCTACAACAACTCAAGAGTTCATGTTATTTTCGTATTTACTTACTTAAAAATAATATTTATTGTTGTATTCATTTTTGTAGAACGAGTGTTTGCTTATAATGTTAAAAAAATAAACCAACTCGCTGTGTACCAGTTTTAGACATAAATTACGTACCATCTTAATATTTCTCAAAACATTTGCGTACAAATAAATTATAACAATTATTATTATTCGACTGAAGTAGTAAACGAGCATGTAGTCCATCTGATGGTAAATGGAGTAACCATTTACTATCAGATGGACCGGTCATGGATATCCGTAAGCAACCCCATATAGAACAGGGGTTATATCTGATCACAGATTTCCTTACTACTTTCGAGGACTAAGATGGTCGCCTCATAGATAAGTGAGCCGGTAACCAAACTCTTCCAACGAATCACAAGAACTGTTTCACGCTGTAATAGGAGTGGCGGTGCCACCTCCTCGGTCGAACTACTCTAGTAAAATAACGTTTCAGTAAAATAATTTTCATTTACCCCATATTGCTTTTATTCATTCTTTTAAGCGTCATGATTCATATTTTAATTATAAGCAATAAAATGTTCATTCATATAATAACATGAGAAGTTGTCGTATAACGTTACAGATCATTGAGTACTGAATTGATTAATCTTATTAATCTACGAGTCAGTAATACTGTCATTTAAATTAACACCTGAGTAATGAGCTGTGCAGAGATTGCTAATACTAGCGAGTTTACGACTCAGCTCTCCGTTCATTTGAATAAGCGCAAATGATGTACAAATGTTCTTTGTTAAGCTTAATGTTTGAATATTTTCATAATACTGTAAGTACCAACACTCTTAGTGCATACTAGTTTTTGTCACTTCGCTTTTGTGTTGCCACTAAATATGTGTAAAGTTGGTTGTCACTTAAACAATAATACATGTGGAACACGCAATCTCTCTTGTGATGAAGTTTTGCACCGCGATTTCACCAGCGTTTAAAAAATGTAACAAAGTTTCAGTTGCAATACATTTGATGTATTCGATGAAAACACACTTATTTCTTCTATGTACATTCTTATTTAATACACATATTTCAGTCTATTCATTTACATTCATTCATTTGCAAAATAAATCTGATGAATTAATAATTGCACCCGTTAGAAGGCACCAAAAACAGTCCATAATAATGCAATTCAACTGTTTAATGGTATTTCCTGGGTTCGCTTTGCTCAGCTTTGTCGAATGGAGCGTCCTAAGTATACATTGTGTAATGTAAACAGCTGAGATAGAATGGCTTGATATATCTTATATTAAAACGAAGGGACAAATTCTAACGAGTTGTATCGGTATTACAATAAAAATATAACTCCAATAAAAATATTGTTAAACTGTTTGTGGTTCGACTCCAGAAGCGCCACCATCACACCTATTTTTGCCTAATAACAACAGCAACAGCAGTATTGTGCGTTGCTATGTTCTTGTCTGAGAAATGTGGTAAAGGAGATATACTTATCCAAGGAGTTCCAAATTAGCCCTCAGGGGTAACAATGCATCTGTGGCTACTTTCAGGTAAAACTTTGATTTTATATAGGTTCGTTACAGAGGTATTGGCCACTTAGCGTAGGGTAGACTGCATGACTTAGTAAGCCTTGCAGTCCATATTACTACAAAAACTAAGCATAACAGTTTAAAATATTATAATGTGATAATTATAGATGTGGTTTAAAGGCAATAACACTCTTTACCAGTACTACTACACCTATATCTTCCTAATGGTAATAATGACGTTAATCATTGTTTTTTTTTCTTTGGATAGTGTAGTAAGGCGAAGAAACTTATATGAGCCGTCAACTTAGTCATCATAGATGTAATCCGTGTAATGCATGCATATACAGATATCCGATCTCAGATAGGCTGTTAATTGTTAACAGTTGATGTTTAAAAGTTAATTGTATGCTCGTTTGCTAATTCAGTATAAAATATTATTTTATCATACAGGAAATAATCGTAACTTTTATTAAAGGGAGTGTATTTGGGAAATAAAATTTTAACCTTTCAATCATACCAATTCCGCAGAAAATAAAGGTAGCGTGGAGCGTAACCACATCCTGGGTATATTATCAAGTTCATCTTTAGCGAATGCGGGGACGCTTACGGACCTGAAATTCACAATGGGCTCAAAGGAAAGGATTGTAAGTGCGCATGCACGCCGAGTTTCGTCCGCCGGGTGGCCTACCGCCACTCCAGTACGCTCGCGCGATCCGACCACGTCGCGTCTCATCACGGTTCAGATTAATCGCAACCCCGCTACCGCAAGTGCCACGGAAACCGGATAACATTGTGACTCAGTGCGAAAGTATACAAAGATGTTTTAAAAAATAATAAAAATCAAATTATAAACTCTGTGCAGTGTACGTCCAAATTTAGAACGAGTTTCGAATTGTCTACGCTACTTTTTAATTGTAACTCCCTTCTGTTACGGAAGCTGTTAGAGGTAAACTAGGTAATTAAAGATTTTGTTTTTGGTTCCATATTAATTTTGTTTAATATCATAAGAATCTTAATGACATCTCTCATAGTTTTATTAAAGTTTTATTTAGCTCTTGCTTAAACGCTTCTCGTGCTAGAACTAAATTCCTGTGTAATTATGAGAAATTAATAAAAAAAAAAAATACGTATGGAGTTGATATAGTAGGAATTTATAAGAAAAATTACTTGTTAAATTAACTAACGCAACCTATTTTATTTTTCTTTCTATTTTAGTAACTTCAGGTTTATATGTTTATAGTTAATTAATATAATTAAACCGTATTTTAGCGGATAGGTACTTTATTTTAATGAATAGTAATTAACAGTCCGTTATATTAAACGACATTCATTACACAAATCTCTAAGACGGATATCAAAGTTAAAATATGAATTTTAAAACGGTTATCAATCAACTTTAATTATGATAAATTGAAGCTCTGATCTACCATAAACTGAGCTATTGAAAGCCGTCGCACTTCATTAAACAAGAAAATGATTTCACCAGTTGTTTGCAGAATGGAAGTTAATCTCTAGGTATTCGAAGCTTGAATATTGATCATCGTATTGTTAGCATTTTTATTGATCAAATATTTTAAAAAAGTAATGAGCCATGGTTTGCTCGCTGGCTGGAATCGGGCTGGCTGCACTATGTTTCACTGCCGAGCATAGTGCTTCTTACAAATGGTAGAAGCCTGGACCACACTGCTCCATGCCGTTCTAGCGTGTTTGGTGGGAAGTGGCAAAAACTGATGATCCGCCTGATGGAGCGGTCACCAAACCGGTCAGTCACGCAGAGGGTCCCCAGTTCAATCTCTGGCCAGATAGATATCTAAAGGACGAATTTGGTTTTTCGTTCTGAGTTGGGGTGTATATGTATTTGTCTTTGCGTGCCTATGGCAGCCACGCTACAGAGGAAATCTTGGTATGATACTGTGAGTGCAGAAAGCGTTATTTATTTATTTACTATAATTTTTTTATCAGATTATAATAGCAAACGAGCATGCAGTTCAATTGACGTTATGACTGCCGTCCATTGACATCCGTAAGCAATTTCATAGAAAATCGGGGTTCTTTCTGAAGTCGATTACAGATGGGTTGCTATTCTCGAGGACTTAGTTGGTGGGCTCATATATAAGTGAGGCGGTAATCACACCCTTCTACCGAAACGCAAGGATTGCTTCAGGCTAGGCGGTGGTACCACCCCGTTCGAACAACACTGCTTCTACTACCTAACTGATAACTTCTACATATGTGTGTCCGGCATTTAGATGATTTCTGATTTTAATAGGTTTTAATAGGACTACTAATGATGCGGAGATATGTAAGGTGAACCTTACATGTCTGATAATTCTTCAGCAGATTGTCAAGGTTACTGATTTACATAAAAATATATAAATTTACTAAAATATAAACGGAATAAAATTTAACTTAAATGAATTATTGCGACTTTGGTAAATAAAACTATTCTTTAATATCGACATAGACTCTTTCATTATTTAGTCAAAGTAAACGAAAGAGCTGTTGTTATAAGGCAGAAAGCGTTTGACAGATATATTTCAAACTGCTAATAGTTCTACCTCTTTGAACGGTTCGGAGCAACCTTCTCTATGCAGTAATCGACAAGACTAACTACCTTAATTCCTTATTTTATACTATGCTATACTATCAATCGCAATCGTAAAAACTGCCAATCCGATTTGATTGTAAATTAGCACACAGAGCAGTGATGAGCAGTGATAGCCGAATGGTTGAAACTCGGCCTCTCAATCGAGGATTCGACGATCGAATCCCAGGCACGCACCACTGATTTTTTCTAAAATTATGTGCGCATTAGAAGTTAAGTATTACTGCTTTACGGTGAAGAAAAACATTGAAACCTACTCAACTGAGAGTTCTTTAAAAAGTTTTCAAAGGTGTGTGAAGTTTACCAATTCGTACTTGGCCAGCGCGGTGGACTGTGGCCTAAAACTCTCTCATTCTGAGAGAAGACCCGTGCCCAGCAGTGGGGCGATAATGGGTTGACGACGTTTTGTGTTTATGCAGCGTTAATAGCCAGCAATATAACACCAGACGAACTGCATGATATCCCCACACAATTCCATTAAACAAACATTATTTGTAAAACGACGTTGCCAGGGCAATAAAAAATTGCTTCTCGACTCAGAACGATTGTTAAAAGTAGGCGCACAGATGTTTTACACTATTTTTAGACGCGAACTTTGAAAGCCTAAAATAAGTTCAAATCACAAAGATTTATTGTTTCATCTAAAATTGAATTTGTTAAGTTTAGGCATATATTATAAAGTGTAGGATAAATGATAATATTATAGTTCCTTAAAGTAATCGAAATGTGGGTGTTCACAGATCTTCATGGGTGTTTTCGAGAACCAGTCTATTGTCTCACAATACGCGAATATGAGGCGACCATCATAGTCCTCGGAAAGCAACGCATCTGTGATGAACTTCAGATATAACCTCTGATCTAAAAGACACAATTACAGATTTCCTAGAGCGGACGTGGCATCGCACCATCTCGTGGGTTGCACTTTCATATGGGGTAAAATCCATCCATCCATGAAATTCATCTTAGTCTTCAGGAGAAGCAAAGCATCTGCAATCAACATGGAGCCCCTGTTCTATATGAAATTGCTTACAGATGTCCATGGGCGGCAGTGACTATATCACCAGATGGTCAATCTTATAAAAAACTCATAATGAATATATTTCTTTCAGTTAGCGTAATTTCTTTTTGGAAATAATGATATAGCGAACTTTAATCTTTGAGTTAAATCGTTTTGTAACTACCAAAGTATGTCCCATACAGGTGTATTCAAGGTGAGAAATAGGTCATAAATATCGCGATAAGTAGTGAAATAAACATTGAGTGGCAGGTATTTAAGTCCTTCGAGTCCGTAAACGAGGTGGCGTGGTACGTCCAGGGCGTACCGGTGTTAAAGCGACTATTTCATTATGATTGCTGTACATTGCTGGGTGTAATTAGCTATTCAAAGGCAAATATATCTAATAAGGAACAAAGGTATAAAAGGAGACATAATGTTCCAGAAAGAATATCTGTTATGTTTCAAGTGCCAAAAATGTCGCCAAGGTATCGATGTAGAAGAAAGATGGTAGAACTATTTGTGGTTCGACTCCGGAGACATCACCGTCACACCTATTTCTGTCCATTAACAGCAGTTTTAAGAGCTGCTGTGTTCTGGTCTGAAGGGTGTGGTAAGGGAGACATACTTAACCGAGGCGTTCCAACTTAGTTTTCCGGACTAGCAACTCCAGCTTAGATTCATTTGATCTTATCTGGGGTAGATTACAGTTGTCGATAGCAGCAGCGGCAAAATACCATCGAGTGCACTATATACTCGTTTAAATGTAGCATGTGCGGTGTATACATGCGTTGCTAGCCTAAGGACTAAATTGGAACGCCTCGGATAAATATATTTCCCTTACCATACCCTTCAGACCAGAACACAGAATTCCAATCTGCTGTTATTAGGCAGGGTTCATTATAGGTGGACAGCATTGAACCATATCAAGATACCATATAGAGATGAAATGCATGCTCAGTACTTTTATGTTATTAAAAGGGTTATTAACGATTAGGGAATTACTTAAACCAGCAATGGACATCTACCCCTGAAAGCTGTTTTCCTGGTCCCTGTGAGGCCCCGGCTCCGGAGGCTGCGCGGCATCCCGATCAATAGAGATGTGCTCCCCGCCCGCCACACCCCGCCCGGGGCAGTTTCGCGCCTGACGTCGTGCAGCAAACCTTTTCTAACGCGTTTTTTACTATATTTTTAAATCTAACTCATTTTTTAGTCCTTTTCTAAGGCAGTTTTCCTACTCACTACGCTCCGGGATTTTCTGGAGATGGGATTTTGCTAAAGGTAAGTGGTAATGAGTTGGGCCCTTTGTGCGCCGGTGGTTGACCTTTCAATCTTCGATTGCTGCCCCCAATTAAATAAAGTGTGTTTTTAGTATTTAAATGGCGTTTTCACTTGGTATTTGTAGTTCACGACAATTTTTTTATGTGGCTTAAAAACGCAAGAGAAATTCAGGTCCGACATTAATAGGTTGCAATGATTAAGCGTGTTTTTTATTTTATACATATTTATAAATATATTTTTTGTGACTAAAAAATGCGATACTGGAATATAATTGTATTTCTTTTGGATTTTATAAGTACGTCGTACGTACCGTGCATGACAGATAGAAAATGAAGTAAAGAACTTCATTCGAAAGTCAATGGTAAAATTGAGAAAAACGTAAAAAATTGCAAAGAAAGCAACCATCTTGTGACTATTTTGGTCACATAATGTTAATGTCTGTCTCGTGAAACCTTCAGTGACATTTGTATCTTAACCGAAAAGAGTAGTAAGGTCGGCAAACTTGGCCTTCTGGGCCTTTCAATGGAGCTTTTCGTCAGCCAACGTATGGCTCCATCTCGGCTGGGTTACGGAGGTCAAGTTGAGCCTCTTGGGAAAAAATAGAATTATCTAGTGTCAAGGTAAGGCCGTTTTGAACGCACTGTAAAGACGCGTTCGAATTTAAAATTAAATTATTGTTCGTAATTTAAATAACTGCGGGAAAATGCAAATGGCGGATGCGGCCAATTTCGTTGTTTTCGGACTTCGGTGGACAACATTACTTTAGGGCTCATTGTATATCTGTTTTACTTTTTATTCTTATTAATTGGGGCTAAAAATCTTTCGGTCTTTGTACGTTCTATTGGAAACCCATGAATTTAAATTCATAATAATATGTATATGTTCAAAATATTATAAGGTCTTCTTTAATAATTATGATTACCTGTTGAAAAGGACTTAAAAGTCTGTTTTACAGCATGATTGAGAAGATATTTACGGATAAAATAATTTGATATGCAAATGGCGGTGCATTTTGAGTGCAACTCACCTGGCTTACAATATTCGACACTAGATGGAGTGCGAATAAAAGAGGCGCCTTTCGAGCTTCCATTCCCCGTTAACAGTGCATCCTGAACTAAGTAAAGCAAGAACATTTAAAATAATTTTAGTAAACTTATTTAATTACTATTAAGTATTTAGCAAATTAAAAAAAAACGCTGCTTAGTCTTGAGTATTGTAAAGTACTTAGTAAATTAGACTTTATTTAAATATAAAAGGGACATTAATTTTGTAGCACATAGTGAAAGTTCTTCATAAAGGCGAAATTATATTTTTTATATATTTTTTAGTATCCTTTACAAAATGTGTTCGTTTTGGCGAAGAAAAATTGTTGAAGCTTGCGTCTACGAGTTAACACTAGATGATAAATAATTAAATACTTATAAATAATTGAAACTTTATAATATTATGTTCAGATAAGATTAAAAACGGAAGGAAATAATAATATTTTTTTAATCAACACTGCATTTTTCAGGATGTATGTCCGCCCAACTGGGCGGGCGCGTCCTTAGCGCTGACATATTTTGGGCTCTCATGTTCTTAATTTACACATTAGAAATTATTATAAGGGAAACGAAAGATATTAATAGATTATTTATGCAAAGAAATGTATTCCTTTAATTTATATACGTATTTTATATTAAACTTCCGGGAAAGCACTTCTCTCTATAACTGGGTGGTCAATTTATATTTATATATATCTAATATCTATGAGTATGACTTTTTACGAGTATGATTACTGTTGTAAACATTGATAATATAAAAATTAAACTGTTGAAAAAGTGATGTGCGTCTTGAACAACTTATAAAAATATGAAAGAAAACATAAATTTACAAAAACTATGAACACGAAACGCGACTTTTATATTAATTAAACGACATGTATATGCAACTTTTCTGGAATTTTATTCCCGCCCTGGAGGGCGGGCGTGGCCTATGCGCGGACATTACTGCTTCTCTTGTCGGTCATAGGTAACACCATATATTATTGTGTATAATGCTAGCAACGCACTATACGGCCACACCGTCAGTTGCAACGGAGCGCTCAAACGAGACAGTCGGACTTCTTAACCGGCGACGGTTAACCGGTTAAATAAACTTTAAACAAATGTTGTACGAAGAATAAACATTTGATTAAACTAGTGCTGTAGAGAGCAGTTGGCAACTGCGTGCGTTGTGGTTATTTTTGAAACGCAAGTTTGAACTCGGCTGCATTTTTTTGGACTTGCGGATCCGGATAAAGGTATCTTTTTTCATTATTTGGAAACTTTTTTGTATGAATGACTAACGAGTTTAGAAATATTGACAGCTAGTCTTATGTTTTTTCAATGATTTCCAATATTCTGTTTTTATTCTTAAACATTATAATATAAAAATTTAAAAAAAAACTCCAATGCTATAAAGATAAGGGTACCATTTAAAAAGTCCAAAATAATATATAAACATGAGTCATCAAATTCGAGCGAGTTTCACCTATATTTTAATTATAGAAATACAATTATTTTATTTATTCATTAAAACCAGACAATGTCCATATAATCATAATAAATAATAATATTGTCAGCAAGTAATTATTAACTTTATTAGTATTATAAATTCATAAGCACTAAAATCATCACAAAATAATTACATTACTATTAATTTAATGGAAAAAAAGTTTACAATTTTAAAAATTCTGTGGATCACAGATTGAGAATACATAACAATTAACAGATATTTCAATATTAGTTACGATTGAAATTAAGAATTCTAATAAATAAATCTGAAAAAATGTTGTCATGAATACTAACAAATTTAACAATTTCAAAATATTTCGAAGTTTTCGTATCTCAATTTAAAACGAATATTTCTGCTCTTAGGTGTAAACAAAATTACAGACAGTAAAACCGCTAATTAGTTATTTATTTTTAAATACATGTCACCATTTACTTCCCGTTAAATCTTATCTAGGCACGTAGACTGGCGCCTTTCCAAATGACAAACATTTTGTTGTTTAGGCTGAACGGATTCTTGCAATGACAATTTTTGGCGGGATTTTTTTAACTTTTTTGGCTTTTGGCTACACAGCTACGGTATACAACTGTTGGTCAACCAGAAAGTTTTTTTTTTCAAATTTCAAATGGAGAATAATATGGCCGCGAATAAATGGAGTTAGACTTAAAGGCGCCAAGCCAAGGCCGTACAAATACTTTAAATAATTAGAAAAAAAATATATACAACAAATGATGATTGTGTCGTTAACTCATTAATGTTCCACTGCTGGACACGGGTCTCTTCTCAAAGTGACAGCAGATTAGGTCATAGTTGATAACGTAGGGCATGTGTGGATTGAGAAAGTAGATGAGTTCTTCAAACAAAATATAAAATGGTGAAATTAAATTGCGAAAAATAGGGAGGTACCGTTCATTTGAATGATAAAAAAAATCGTACAGTATTTTTGGCTGGATAAATAAAAACATTATCGAAATTTAATATAACTTTTTTATTTAAACTAGTAGATGTTGTAATACGCGCCTGCAAGTTTTTAAACTGTGTCGCTATCTTTATTTCACGTGTGAGGTGGAAGAATCTGAATATGTTCAAACTTAAAAAAACACTCAAGGAAAATTACTTGTTTTGTTTTTTACTTTGAAGCTATTAACTAACTAAGTATGAATACCATTAAACTTGCTTTTGCTGTTGGTAATGGAACATTTAAGGTGGTAGAACTCTTTGTGGTTCGACCCCGGAAGCACCACCGCCACACCAATTTCTGCCTAATAACAGCAGTTAT
>DWTU01002100.1:0-12008 GCA_018251515.1 Cecropterus confusis | reverse complement strand
CAGCGCCTAATGTAAAATTAATTTACTTGTATACCCGAGTTGATTGCTAGAAGAATTTCTGTAGGCGCTTTGTAGTTCGTCTCATTATAATTCCTAAATTACACCATTTAAAATAAATAAAAGTTTTTTTATAAATAAAAGCTAATATTACATGGCAAACAAGACATTTTGTACTTTACATGCGTGTTGCTAATCATGTTATTATTTTTATTACGCATGTCACTTCCAAACAAAGTTTTATACAAGTATTCCTGAACATAAATTCAAGTTTCATCTCTTAACAACAAAGTTACGATATCTACAGTTTGTAACGGTTAGTACATTATTCCGAAGTGAGCCGAGTTCGAACAGAAACTGCACTGTTGACAACGGGCGTGCCGCCCCGAGGAGTTAGATGTAGCGCTGTTAATTACACAGGCTCTCTGGCTCCGCAAACCGGGACACAGCAAGCACCGGCTACCAGCAAATTGGAAAAAGTACTGCCTACGTTGATTTTTTCCCGTAGACGAATTCAAAATCCCCGTATTTTTTGCACGAACGAACAGCGGTTAAATAAACAATCACCACGTAAAATTGTACGTACTATTGTAGAAATATCTACTCGTACATGTTGTGAAACGTATTTTGGTAGCAATTAATAATAAGCTAACTTGTACAAGGAGGGTTTTCATATTACTGAATTTAATACTTTTATTTGTTTTTAACAGTTAACAGTCAATTAACTGTAACATTTCGTGCATCGTGAATTTTATTACTATTCAACTGAAAAACGTCGAAAAATACCGGTTTCATATATGAAGCCCCTAATAAAGGGGTGGGTTCAAGTTGTATTTGTAGTATTTGTGTTATGGTAACCACAGTGGGACTGGCAGTTTGGTAGATAATACACACTCATGACACTACATTCTTTTCAAGAAATAGATCACCGTCATATTCGACATACGTCGGATGCTATAGCAGGGTTTCGTTTATATCCTTTGGACCCACAACACTAAAAGTCTGAATAACGAAATAATCTATTGGACTGGTTACATTTATGATCTGCGAAAATAAATTAGTAATAGGCCGTTAATTGCATTAATGAAACTGGGTTGGAAGGCTCAAGGAATTTCTAATTAGCACTAATGGAACGTGCGATCACCTGAAAGTGGTTGCGGCGTCTGTGGTAGTTTAGCACGATGCGCCTGGATTGATTACATTTTAGACCAACATCCCTTGCGTGGCTTTAAATTTTAGGGACCTTAGTGTTAACTAGGGTCGATTATCGACTATAAACACGCAAGAGTAGGTACGTAAATCACTATGCCTTTGTATTATTCAAAATATTAATCTTTTGTATAAAAAATAATTTGATTTCGTTATTCGGAAATATCCCGAATAAAATTACTGGGATTTAGATTATTTAAACGAACCTTAAATGGTTATATGTATATCAAAATATTTGTTTAGGTTAAATAGGTACCGCCGTTAATAATCGGTATATGTAGTATATTACGTTTCCTCAATATGATCACCGTTTACGTTTTTACTCATACATTGCAATGCACATTATAAGGTATAGTCAAAACCAGAAAACGTAAATGCTGCATAATCTAACTTTTCGCAATGACAAAATATGCATTTAAGCAGCCGTTTTTATGTTTTTTTACGTTTCGTATTCACAAATGAAATGTGTTAAATCAAAATGAATGTCTTATTTAAATTTCATATATTCCTAGTAATTATCTTAGTACGACTCGTTTTTTAAATCATTATAAATCCTTCGGTCTACTAAGTAAATTCTGAAAAATCAAAATGCGACTGGTCAAGGGAAAATCAAAAAGGGTACTACTACCAAACACTGCAAAAATAAATATGATAAAATAGATATATAAATTGCTGCAAGCGGGGACTAAAAAAATTCTACATTTATACACTGCCTTTATTACTGCGTGCATCATCTGGACAGAAGACAGTTGCATATTATGCAATTTTTACAAGCAAATATCGTTCATTTGAAATAATTTCCATTACTGACATTCCTTAATCAAGGCAGAACATTAAAAGTATCCAGGAATCATAATACCAATACCGTAACAGAATTCCGATGATATTTGGAGCAATAGTTAAACCAGCAGGTTAACTGTAGAGCTTAAGCCTTAAGCACTTAAATTTTGACTACATATAGAACTTTGATAGATGCTTGCTACACAGAAAAAAGGTATGATACTAACGTTCGACATTACACCTGTATTATAAAAAAAAAACACATATTTTTGATGTAATACAAATACGACAGTATATAACCGAAGAAAATACTCGTAGCAGTTATATTGAAATTGATACCAGACTTAACATTTCTATAGCCAAAAATATTTTATTTTTAATAAATATGAACATAGATACATCACAGCTGTGAAGTTTTGTCCCTTTTCACATGTATTTATACATAATATCCCTATGATTATAATTATTGGGTCATAGTTTATCTGGGGGCACGGTAATGCCCCCGCCAAGACGAGCCAAAAGAAGCGCAAGGGCACTCTACCTACCTTTTCTCGAAGTGTTTCGTCGTTTTTTTGAACACTCATGGAGTTGGTACCGATGTACCAAATAATTCACATTCTCAGGATATAATGTCAATAATACACTAATTAAACATAAATTTTATAGTACGAATGTTTATGTGTGATCTCTTTTCCAAAGTTTCAAGAATTGCAATTTTGCATTGTATACTCGTACGTGAAGTGCGCTTGTGCCACTATTATTAAATAATGTAGTTTATAAATAAATATCTGTTAATATATCACGAGCCATTTCTCTTTAGCCGTTTTGTTAACATTTCCGCTACTAGCGGTTTCTCATTAGCAGTTCGCTATTGGGATCGCATTTTAGTACGCGATAAGACAAGTGCGTTAGTTATCCTGTCTTACCGGGAGGCATCCTGGGATGAATGGCAAGCGGCGCGCACGGAGCCATTCATCCCGGTTTCAATGGTGGTCAGTAAACAAAGTCCTTTCATCCTGCATGTCACCCGGTTCCCCAGTGCGGTTGCATTTTACAACAATTTCACGTGAACGATCGCATTGACATGGTTTTGCATTACTCCGCATTCACGTAACTGGGACTTTTGTCTATTTGTTTCATGGTTTTGTAGTTACTAACCTAGTTTTGAAGACATGTTCAGATTTATTGATTGCACTTAGATTTAAGACATCATGTGTATCTTTATGTTTTCTTACTCTTGTTAAAGCAAAATATTATTTATTAATATGAAGCGCACGATTCCCTCTCTTCCTGTAGATGTCGTAGAAAGCGACTAATTGCTGCCCTTTAGTGGCTTTTTAGGGGATGGGCAGAAGCATCTTACTGACAACGTCAACAGTCACTTCGGTCATGAACACGCATGCAGGGCTGGATATCAAATGCGTACAATTAAATTAAGTAAAATTCAAACTGATCATCATACTTAGAGGTCGAAATTGAAACCATTAGGCTACCATTATATTTATACAATATACGTCAAAGTCTCTTTATCATATCGATAAGTTATACCTACGTAATACTATTTTAATAAACTTTAAATGTGGAGCTACACATTTTATTGTGCTTTTGTCGACAAATTAGTAAGTAAGTGAACGAAGATAAATGAATTTTCTTATTGGCTTACAGAAACTGAAGCAATTATTGCTTGTTACAAACTAACAGTTATACATTAATCTTCCACGCTTGAGAGCTATTCGTACACAGGAGGCTATTTAATAATCTGTTTAATACTGGCGCATATGAACATCTGGGATGCATATCCCCCTTCTTTAAGCAAACTTAAATGAAAGTAACGTCATATAAAATTTCTCCTAGGTGCGTTATTTCATAATATTAAACATAAATTGGACACAGACAACTAGGTCATTGGTCGAACAACAGGCGGACCTTACACTTGAGGAGATTATAATATAAAACACCTATAAGTTCCAATAATAAATTCGCACTCTACTGAATAAAGTCCAACAAAAATTATGTTCAGCACCAATAAAGTAATGAAATGGTGACGAATCCTTTGGTAATACTCAATGTGCAGACAGATTCGGATGTGCGGATGAACGGTTCGGATGTGCAGAGTAATCCGTCCGGATGTGTGAATTATGAATCCGGATGTGCGGATTGATCGGTCCCGCATGTTTAAGACGCTGGCGGGTCCGACACGAACTTCCGGATTTCGTGTTTCGTTGAACCAGCGGGTTGCATTCACAGAAGTAGCTTCTGCGTGAGTCCTTCCATTTGCCCAAATTATTTATCGGTGTAGTTAGTCGGTGTAGTTCCAGGTGTCATAAAAGAAAAATATACTTCACCGTCCACGTTATTAGTTTACTGGAGATTCAATCCCAAAAATAACTCTTGTCATTTTACAAGCTCAAAATAAAAATAATAAAATTAATTTTCCATAGTGTGTATTTAGCATCTATTTCAATTGGGCTCTTTCTTCACAAAACTCAAAAAGAAAAAACCGTAAGTATTGGTCGGACGTACTGAATGTCCGAAAAACAAAACTGGTAATTTTGGGTATGAAATTCAAATATATGGACGGACAACGTGTGGCACACGTGATATACATACAAGGAACAAGCACAATGTCTCTGCACATGTCTTCACAAAATTAATAATTCTTTTATGGGTCAATGTATAAGCTTTTGCAATAACTGCCTGAGATCAGAAAATTGTCAATTATTAAATATAAAGCGTATTATAACATTTCTGATTAGTAGAAGACAAAATAGCTTGGGACTGAGCAATAATATATATTTAAATAGCTAATCGAATGCCAAAGTGTAGCCCACCTTGCCGAACAAGCCTGTCAAATGTAAGGCAAGATATTGGAGCTAGCTTTTATTTCCCATGTAATTAACAAGATGGTTAAAAAAATACAAAGTGATACAAAGATAAGACAAATCCGCTGTTTGTCGCCGGATCTTCTCAGTTGAGGTCGTGTTCCGATCCGGTAGTAGTGTAAGAAAAAATATTGTATCTGACAATTTGTAAGCCCCGTAGGTCTATGCAAAATCAAGATATTTCATTTCATATAAGTGATAAAGGCTGCAATGTTCTGATTTGAAGGACGTGGTGATATAAAACATTAAAAATTTAGGATTCATGTCTGCTTCGATATATTTATAAATTCTATGGACGATAGTGATCATTTAACATTAGTGCCCTAAGTACGAGTTTTTTACGATTCCGCAAAATGATCACCGTTTGCGTTTTCGCCCATACATTGCAATGTATATAGCACGTTTACGTTTTATTTTTTGGTCCATGCATTGAACCTTAGCCTACCACGAAAATTGTGATGGTTTTGAGGAAACGTAATGAACTCGTACTAAGGGCACAAGTACCTAGACATCATAGCATTCATTACAAAATACAAATATAAACATTTGAAATGCATTCGCAGATTGGCAAATGCTTTGGTTAAAATTGATCAATTCAACGAGGAAGAGACCTCTTTCGGCTGGGAGTTGTCCCAGTATCCCAAGAGAAAAATGGTGTACGACCGACTCGTTCCTTTTAAGAAATTATTTGACGCTGGATATGATTTTCTCGAAAAGTATAATACGTGGATGAAATCCAAGGTAAGAAAAGTAACATTACTCACTGAAACAATGATTGAGTTGTGCAGCATTTTTTTTTATTCATAGACATTTTAACAGGTAGCAGAACCAGTGATATTCGACCGGGAAGGTACTACCGCCACACCTAATTCTAGCGTGAAGCAGTTCTTGCGTTTTGTTGGAAGGGTGTGGTTGCCGGCGTACTTATATATGAAGCGACCAGTCTAGCCCTCGGGAGTAGCAACGCATCTGTATTTGACTTCAGATAGAACCCCTGTTCTATATAAAGTTGCTTATAAATGCCATGGGCGGCAGTTACCACTTTCTTACCATCAGGTGGACTGCATGCTCGTTTGCTACTTCAATTTGATAAAAAAAAAATTACGTGATTGTTATTAATTAATAATTTTACACGCGGCTCAGCCCGCTTAGTCACGTTTAAAAAAGTATTTTGTAGTGACCAGGTGAGTTACCCTGAACTATATGAGTCTAGTCCCATACATTTCCGAAGGAAAGTTTTTGCGTGTATATATGTGTAATACCATTTATCTAACCTCACAAACTTTCACCTAGGTTATATCAGTGTAATAAAAAGTAAAATAAGACAAATAATAAAAACCAAAAATTTAATTTTAATTTTATTGTACACTGTATTATCCGTTCATAGGTCGGCAGCTTCGATCCTGAGGACATCGAAGGCGACGTTAGCTATTATTACAAAATCGTTTACAAATTGGAAAAATCTTTTCAAGATACTCCAGATACGTATAACTTGGCCTGTTCAGTGAGGTAATTCATTTATCAAGTTGTGCTCAATTCTCTGTAAAGTTCGTGTTACTAACTTCTCAAATTTATTTGCCAGAGAGAAAATGGACGATTTTAAGACTAATATGCCAATCATTCAAACTTTGGGCAATCCGGGAATGAAGTTGCGTCACTGGGAGAAAATTTCTGAGATTGTCGGTTTTCCAATTGTTGTGGACGATGAACTCTCGTTGGAAAAAGTTATCGATTTCAATCTAGTGGACTATATTGAAAAGTTCGAGGGCATCTCCGAGGCGGCCACTAAAGAGAATAATCTCGAAAAGGCTCTCGATAAGATGATGAAAGAATGGGCCGATCTCCGCTTCGAAATTTTGCCTTATAAGTTGGTTGCGTTTTTTACTTTATTCTTTAGTTATAAATATGTATTATAATACTAGCTTTTGCATCAATTTCTTTTTAATATCAGCACTAATACAATTCCTATAGTACAATTATATCATAACAAACATATTTGTGTTACAGAGACACTGGAACGTATATCTTGTCCAGCGTGGACGAAATACAACTATTATTGGACGACCACATTGTTAAAACTCAGACAATGAAAAATTCGCCTTACATCAAGCCATTTGAGGAAATAATTGTGTAAGTGGTAAACTTATACTTAACGTATAAATAAGTACTGGCCTAAATGATCTGTGTCCGGACCCTGGTTCTATTATTAAATAATATTAATATTATATTATTAATAATAATATACGGGATTCTCTGCTACTCGTATATAATATTAGATATCTGAGTATTTCTTTAGTTTATTGACAATTTAATAGAATTTCGTTTGCAGCGATTGGGAGGGTAAATTAGTACTTTTGCAAGAGATCCTAGACGAGTGGTTGAAGGTTCAAGCGACGTGGATGTATCTAGAGCCTATATTTTCGTCTCCAGATATTCAACAGCAAATTCCTGAAGAAGGTCGACGATTCAGCGCTGTTGATAAGGTTTTTAAAAAAAATATGTGTTTTGAAATTTAGTTTTATTTTCACTGTTGCAATTGATTCAACTCTTTGCTCGAATTGGTAGATATATTTTCTGGAAATGGTAATTTGTGCAGATTTTAAGACTGATGTCTTAAAATGTACCGATAGTATACGTAAGATAGAGTTCTGATCAGGGCTATATATTTATTTTAAGCGAAACTTCGTTAGAATCGTTGTGCTTTGAAACTCGATTAAACGGAAATGCGAAAGTGATGCACGATGAAAAAATACAAAGGTTGCCCGCGCTACAACTAGATGGCGCTGTACCCCTTTCTGAATCACGCTTATGATTTTACTTCGTAGCTTATATAAAAGCTCAAGTTTGGTATATGTGAAATAATAATTACGTTTCAATACTGCTGTGTGTTAAATACACACTCATTTATGTGTTTCACATTATTAAATTTTCGTTAATTACATTTTTATAGTCCCACAGTTGGAACAGAACAGATATTTAAAAATATCTTTTAGATAGATATCTAAATAACTTTTTAAACATCTGTTCTAGATAGATGTCTTGCCGGGGATATACCGGAACCCACCTCCGCTCCGTTTATCAAATGTGAACAATAACTAGAAGTATGATTTTTAGATGTGGCGTGAAATAATGAAAGCCGCCTTTACGGAGCCTAGAGTTCTCGATGTCATCATGATAGAGAAGATGTTAGACAGACTAAAGAAGTCGAACAATTTATTGGAGATGGTCCAAAGGGGACTCAACGCGTACCTGGAGAAGAAACGTCTGTACTTCCCACGGTTCTTTTTTCTGTCCAACGACGAACTGCTTGAAATTCTGTCTGAGACTAAGGATCCTATGCGGTGAGTTATTAGTTGGGTGTACAGTATACTTTAAGGAATGTGGCAGAAAATACCCATATACTTTATTGCAGAATATCAGACTGAGTTAATACTTAAATCACTGGAATCTATAGATTGTCTTTAACCTAGTTTAGTCACAGACAGGTATGCCTCGCTATAATGGAGGTAGTACCTATATCAGGAAGGTGTAGAAGGTTCTCGCTTAAGTATTGTACTTTTCAGATTGATGTATTATTATTAGATATTATTTTCAGTGTACAACCTCACCTCAAGAAGTGTTTCGAGGGTATCGCAAAGCTCACATTCACAGAGGACATGGTTGTTACGCACATGAGGTCTTCGGAGGGAGAAATTGTGTTACTTACCATGACTATAAATACTGCGGCTGCTAGAGGACAAGTACGTTTATTATAATATGCTATTAGTAGTGAAATTTCTTTTGAACCATTGTGGTTTTAAACTCGTTGGAACAGTGATAAGGATTAGGCAGTGGTTGACGCTACAACTAGATAGAGCTGTACTTCTATATGAATCACGCTAACGATTTTACTTTGTAGCTTATGTAAGAGCTCAAGTTTGGTATATGCGGATAAGATGTCTGAATTAAATAATTCGATTTTCGAAATCATAAATTCGAGTCCGATTTTTGAAATCATAAATGTTTTATTATTTATCATTATTAAGTTTTGTTTCTGCCGTGTGCGAATTGTACACATACACTTTTTACATCTAAAGGTAATAGAATCTTTTGTGGTTCGATTTTGATAGATAATACCACCAAAATTATCTTCTGGAAGTCTGCATGTTCGTTTACTTTATCTCGTATTAAATATGTTTCCTAGATTGTCTTTGACAAAAATCGTGACATAAGTATTTTGTTTTAAAGGTAGAAAAATGGCTTCTGGAGTTAGAAAAGGCGATGAAATCCTCTGTCCATTACGTAGTGGCGTTGTCTTACGACGATTATCTTCTGAGACCGCGAGAGAACTGGGTGCTGGTTTGGCCTGGACAAGCTGTACGTTGCAATCATTATAATTAGATTAGTATTCAATTTTACTGTTGTAAATAACATATTATGTAATTCAGTTGAGTTGTGGTATTCTGTCACAATTTTCATGTCACTGATATTAATTTAAGAATGTTTTTTTCTTTGTTATTTCCTGTTCTGCATCAGTCATTTAATCAACAACACCAACAATTTATAGTAGTTAAATAACACTTCTAATGGCGTAGTCACAATTTCTTATTCATAAAAGGTCAATTAAAATTATGCATTATACGCTGCTGAAATATGTTTCCTTTTTTGGTCATAATATATCGAATATGTAATAAAGGAGACATACTTCCCGAAGCGTTACAACTTGGTCCTCAGGAGTAACAACGCATCTGTGGCTAACCTTAGTTGGGACTTTGTGGTAAAGCGCGGAAGTAAGCGCAAACCCCGTAATAGGCTTGCTTTGTCAATTATGTATACATATAATATTTTTGACAAGTAGCAAAGTAATTGTAATCAGCTCTCGAAGATGTTTATACATCGTCAACATTAACATTAATATGCAAAATTTCTTCAAATTGGTACTTAATTCACTTTAAGATAATTTGAAACATACTTTTGAAAAACGATTGATTTGCTTCAGTTACAATTCATTGTTTTTAAGCAGTTGTTTTGTTTCTTTGATGTAATAACTATACTTAATATTTACTTTACGCATTTTATGAGTTTTCGTCAAAGTATTTGGCACTAGCTTTAATATGATTCCCATATTGTCGTATAATAAAAAGTCGAACACATAAAAAATATTTTCTAATGAATAATGACATCCATGGTACAAAAATAAAATACATATATTGCACGCTAGGACGAAAAGGAACCTACTACGAAATTTGCATTTTGTGAAAATAACAAAATTGTGTCCTCGTTTCCTTAAAGCACGGGTTCTTGAAGGTACATAACATTTATGTTTTTAAGACAAAATCACTTTTAAGGTGGTAGAGCTCTTCGTGGCTCCCGGAGTCGAGCACTACCGCCACATCTATTTCTGTCTAAAAACAGCAGTGTTATGCGCTGCCGTGTTCTGGTCTGAAGGGTGTGGTGAGGGAGACATATTTATTCGAGGCATTTCAACTTAGTCCTCAGGGTTAGTAACGCATCTGTAGCTCAGGTAATCTGTAGCTACGTCAGGTAAGATTGAACTAAAGTATTTTAATCAGTAGTTTCAAGTATTTAACAAAATTTCCGAAATTTTGAGTTTGGTCCCTTTTATTTTTTCACTGTACGATATATTTAAATCCCAAGATATTTGTTCAACATCTTGTCATATCGTTTGCATTACATGGGAAGCGCGCTGTAGTGGACATCTTAGAGCCAAGAAATGTACTCATGGGAAACTCCTTTACAATCTATAGATAGTTGCTGAAAACACCCGTGGGGCCACTAGATCAGCAGGCGAAGAGCTAAATGATACCATTTTGCTTTATTTTTACATTCTAGAGTTTGGTAAATACCGAGTAATAATAGGGGGACTTTAGTAAAGTTTCATTTGTAGTCAAAGATATATATACTATATTATACTATATTTGTACTATATTCATGATTTTTTTTTAAAATACACAATGTGTTATTGATGTTATTCAATTAAATACAAAAGGCATTCCTCTGTATATATAACAAAAATAAAAGTACCCCGTCTTTGTTAATGCACATATTTCCAAAACAAAAGTTTGTAGATTATGAATTAATTATAATAGAATTATGTAAAATATTTTTTTGTATGTTTAGTTAGTCTGTGTGTTTACAATTGTATCAAGGCAAAATTACTGAATTTAATGTAACGGATTAAGAAATATAAATTTATAGTCCGTATCTCGTGGTAAAATCAAATCTTTATAGACAAATTAAACGCTAAATTCACTCGAGAGAAGCAACGTATCTAAGTTTATTCAATAGTAGTGACCACTGACCACTTTATTTAAAATAGAACCTTCTGTAAAAACTACTAAGTAATGTCCTAAAGTAAACTAACGACTAGCAACTACCGTACATATTTTGAGATTGCTAATATAAACCACATAATATACCTAAAAAAAGCGCTGTACGCTTGCGCTCATATTCCGCGAGTTTTGTGGCCATAACCACTAGCCCCTATAAACGCCACCCTTCTATTCCCAAGACGCTTATTTCTCTCGCTTTAAAATATATTCCCACTGCCCTATATTTTGTTGATAACCTACCATCCCTTGAATAAGACGCGTGGAAATGGGGTAATGTTTTCTTTGAAATTAAAGAGTTTAACCTTAGGGCTACATTTTAAACCGGATTACACTTTTATACCCGACAACGTCAGAAAAGGGTAGTTTTTTTTAAACGTATTTATGTTTATTTATGTGTATGTCCATTTCTTTGGCACGCGCTACAGCCCAAACGGCATGACCGATTGTGACGTATGACATATCATTAGAATCGTCTCAGTTTGCAGAATAACATAAACTCATATAATTTAAAAAATGGTGCCTGTAAATAGGGAAAAAGGGGGATCGGGACGACTTTTTTATTATCATGGCAATGGGTATCAAATGAAAACTAGTAAATAAACTATTCAAAATATATCCGCCAAGCGAAGCGCATGGGCACTACCTTTTCTCGTGTTTCGTCGTTTCTTTGAACCCTCATAGAGTTAGTTTCTGATGTACCAGACAGTTCATATTTTCAGGATATGATATCAATAATAGACTAATTAAACATACAAAGTCTCGATTGAATAGCTCTAAATTACACCGATTTCGTCACTGACACACTCAC